>MU228177.1:861554-887123 GCA_018584345.1 Thuja plicata
AATTTGAATTGTTATAAAAGAGAAAATATAGGTCACAAACCAATTTTTATTTCTTCATGCACTAGCTATATATGTCATCTATAACATATTTTGAAATTAGGGAAAAAAATGTTTATTTACATATAATATTTTGGCGGGAACTAGACCCCTAATTTTCAGCATGTTTCTGCAACTAAAAAATCATCTTTAAACATTAAAAAAAATTAACAAAACTTATTCAAAAAAAATATTAAAAATATTAATCATAAACTTCATCCATTTTAAAACATTTTATTAGTTTACATCATCTCCAAATTCCAAACATAAATGTCACTTTTATACTATTGAAGCTGAACAACTTTGATTTTGTCGTCCTTTTCCTTTGTAAAAGGGTGACAAATTATTGTGCTTTTACCCTTATATTATCACATCTCAGCAGATTTTATACATGCTATCAAGATCCTTTTACTTTAATAGGTTAACTCTTTACATCATGGCATGATAAAAACCCTTTTGACATTACCTTACCTTTACCACAATTCTTCTTAGCGATCACGCGACTGTTCTATCTCCCAATCACTGAGAGTTAGCCTTAACCTTGCTTTCATTCTGAGATTTAACGCATACTATATGATCTCAATCTTATCAGTGTCTTAGATATTCTCTTATTTAACCCATCTCTCAGCGTGACTTAACGTTTATTCTTTTAGAGATCACTCGAGTAAACAAATTTGAAGTCGCTGAAAGTTTTGATTAACCATGAGTTTATTCAAGATTTCACAGTCGCCATACAATATAAATCACATCAATGGCCTACACTGAGTCTCTTAATCATCTTATACTTATTGAATCTGTCTGGAGATTACGCGACTACCATTGATCACCTTTTAATCTAATATTTTGTGCTAAATCTCTTAAGTTTTAACCTTAACTTTAGTTGGTCTAGAGATTATGCGACTACAAGCTATCTCGAGGTTGCTAGATAAATTTATTAACCATAGGTTTTCCTTGAGACTTAATGCATGCCACAAATATTTGAATAACTTAAACACGTGTTAGCATATGAATCATTTTCTCTAAATCGCTGAAAGCCTTGTGACCTTTTGACTTTTCTAAGTGATTTAATGATAGCCATAGGATCATCTTAGCATCTACGGTTATTGTTGGATCTCGTAAGATTTTACTTAACCCTTGGTTCTTTTAGAGATCTTGTGGCTCAATGAATATAACAACCATGCTTTAACCTTGGTTTGTTTGCGAGACTTCACGACTGAAAGAAACTTGAATTCTCCATATAATTTCTTAACTCAGGGGTTTCTTTGGAGATTTCACATGAACCACAGGATTTAGATTTGATCAACCATCCACATTTAATCTCTTAATCCTCTAAAGAATATTCTTTCCCTTTCAAGGTAACGTGACCAAGGCTTTGTGCTAAGTCTCCAAACAAAAAGGAATATTTGGACAAGGTTAGGAGATTTAGCGACTGACTTAAAACATGTAAAAGAGAACATAACTTAAGTCACTTAAATTTCATGAAAAATGTAACTGCAAATTAGAAACCAACCGCAAAGAACTAGGGTTTTTTGCTTGATAATGATAAAAAATGACCTAGGACCTGGGGTTTCACATCTCATATTGATTTATTTCTTGGAGATCAACATCTAAAGGAAAAATTGATAGCACTCTAGACAGGTTTTGACATTTTAGGCAAAAATATCACTAGGAACACAAAACTTTTATAGCAATACTCAAAATTGGAAATATACCCAACAAAATGGGCATATATTGAAGAAGAAGAAGAAATAAATCTTGAGGAGATTGAATCCATAATTGAAAAGAGATTACCTAAGGGGTCTGGTAAGTATCAAGGAAGTTTTCCTTTGAAATGTTTTGCATGTAATAAGATTGGTCATATTGCTTCAAGATATCTTGATAGAGAACATAAGTACAAGCCTAAGAAATTATATTCTAAATATGAGAAGTAGTATTATTGTGTTGTTGATGAAGGTGTGATTGATGATGAATTAAAAAGAGTGAAGATCCTATTGTGTTTATTTATATCAAAGATAAAGATCCTAGTTTTGTGAATGAAGAGAAAGACTTGGTTTCACATGTGGATAAGAAGGATGAAGGAGTTATAGATAGTGGATGTTCACAAAACATGACTAGAGAAAAAAACAATTTGTGAAATTGGATAGGTATGATGATGATGTTGTCAAATTTAGAGATGATACTCCTTGCATGATCAAAGGAAAAGGTTCTCTTACATGGAATAAAGAGACAGATGTTAGCTCCGCAAACCACACAACATAATGGAATTGAAAAGAGAAGAAATATAACTATTCTAGGCACTAATAGAACCATGATGATTGAAGCGAATGTTCCACAGATCTATTGGAGAGAAGATATCAGCACTATAGTATACACATTGAACTGAGTACAAATTAAGAAGGAACTTGATAAGATACCTTATGAACTTTGGTATGTTCATGTTCCTACAATGAAATATTTTAGAATTTTTTGAAGTAAATGTTATATCAGAAGAGATGAAGACCTAGAGAAATGTGATCCTAGATGTAATGAGGGAATATTTATTAGTTATTCTACAAAAATAAAAGCATATAGATGTTATAACTAGAGGTTGAAGAAAGTAATTGAAATTGAAAATGTAAAAGTGGATGATTTTTTTTAGAAACAAGTCAGATCATGTAGATATAAAACAAATTATGAAGAAGAAATTTAGACTATGCAAGCATAGAATTAGAATTAGAATCAAAGTCAAAATTAGGACTAGAATCAAAATTAGAATCAAAATGAAAATCAGAATGGACGGGTAGAATAGAATGAAGAAGATACAAATCATGAAGAAGTGGGAACACAAGAGTTTTCTATAAGATAAAATTAGAAGACTCTGAGGTATGTAAAGTTAAATCATTCAGAGAGTTAGATTATTGGTGATAATAATAATGATGTTTTTACTAGAAGAAGAGTTGCTAGAAATGAATTTTTTTTTTTTTCTAAGATTGAGCCTAAAGATGTTGATGAAGCATGTAAAGATGATAGTTGGGTTAAAGCGATGGAAGAAGAATTAGAAAAAATTGAGAAGAATAAGACATGGGTTCTTGTTCCTAGACATAAAGACAAAAATGTGATCAATAATAAATGGGTATTAAAAATAAAATTGAATGAAGAAGGTGAAGTGGTTCAGAATAAAGCTAAACTTGTTTGTAAGGGATACTCTGATGCAAGAGCATCCTAGGATTCTTGGCAATCCTGTATCACACAAAAATATATTTCCTTTGGAGAGTACTTGGTGTGTTTTGATGTTAGTTGGTGAAGTGTTACTCAGTTGTGGAGGAGTGTTGTTGCTCAGCTATTTTGTTGGCCGAAGGGCTCAGTTGCTGAAGGAAGGCTTGGTCGCTGAAGAACTTGGAAACACTAGTGCTTGGTAGAACCTTCTCAATGATTCCTATGGAGCTCTTCATTATAATTTCTCAATGATGTCTTTCTTTCTTGACATGTGTTGGTTTTTTGATGCTCAACAATGCTTGGTTGGTTTTGAGGACACTCGGTAGTTTGGCTTGCCGACTGGTGTTCTTGCAGATATGGGAGGCTGACTTGATGCATCCAATTTGTGAAGCATGTGATCATGATGTGGATCAATCATGGGGATGTGTGTGGACCTATTTGGGTCTTGGATATTTATCCTATGTGGATTGGAATGTCCAAATGGGTCATTTAATATTTTTTTGCAGGCTGACTTGTGGCTTGAATATGTATTTCATGTAAGGGTTTATTTGCAACAAGCCAACTTGTGGCCGTGCTAGTATTTAAGGAGGTAAGGGGTAGAGTTGTTAAAAGAGGTTGTAAGTGGTAAGTGGGTAGATCAAAGGAGATCAGATCTAAGGATCTAAATTGTATTTTTGGGGCCTAATGCTTGTAGATTATCTATGCTAGATTTTGGATTTATCTTTGTAATTGGTCATAACAAGGAAGGCCTTAAAACCTGTCAAGTTGAATCTAATTGTTGTTTTATGGAAATAGATCTCATATGTTGATTTTATTTCTGTATTACTAGTTGTTTCTACTATTTTTATTTTGGGCTGCTAGTTTGGATAGTCCAGCCTTGGACCCTCTAACCTCCATCCCGTCAGGTGGTATCAGAGCTTGAAGTTCCTGAGTGTGTGGATAGATCGCCGAAGGTGAGGTAGTTTGCACCTGGACCTTGGGTTGGAAAGTTTTTGATTTGTTGTAGAGGGTTTTTAGAGATCTTGAAGATTCCTTTGAAGAAGAACCACAAGATCATAGAAGAGGAACCTGAGGGAATAATTCTTGAATATTTCTAAGCTTTGCAGAAGTAGGTGTGAGATCTACAAGAGGATTCACAAAGAAAGAATGCATCTAAAGAAAATTGATATAATGGTGAAGATTCTAAAGAATAATACCATTTCAAATAAGCTGTAGAAGATTTCATAGATCCATAAGAGGATAGATTTCTAAGAGCTGTATCTAAAATTGGGAAAAGAGCTAAAATCAAAGTTTCTACATTTGTTGGAAGCCTTAGGCTAGAAGAGATGACCAATTGGATTAATGAGATGGATGAATACTTTGAGTATGAGGAAGTAGAAGATCCTGGTAGAGTTGGGTTTGTAAAGACAAAACTAAAATTTCATGCAAACATATGGTAGAGAGAATTTCAATTGTAAAGAAGTCAAAGAGGTATAGACATTATCATCAGATGGAACTGAATGGTTGAGAAGTTGAAGAAATATGGTGGATTATGAATTGGAGATGTTTAAGTAGATACAAGGTTTAAGGTAGGAAATAAAGTTGGTGCAAGAGTATACCAAGGATTCTTATGAAATCTTGACCAGGACTAGTCATTTAAAAGCTGATAAAAAGAAGGTTGCTAGGTATATTTATGGCGTGAGACCTAGTATACAAGAAGAGTTACTTATTGTTCGAATGACAACAATAGGAGATGAATATTAGATGGAATTGAAGATTGAGGAGAATCTAAACAATAATTTTGAAGGTAGGTGGAATAACAAAAACCAAGGTGGTAAGAGTGATGACACAACTGCTGAGAGTAAGGTGGTAAAGAATCCTCAGAAGACCGAGGTAGGATCTAGCAGTAGTCAAACCACTAAGGATTACAACCATGGATCTAGAAGAAGAGGCAGAAGTGATTTCATTGGTACTTCCTTTTAGTGTGGTGAGAAGGGGAATAAATAATATTCATGTCCTCAAAAGAGATTTAACTTGGTTACCGAGGAGAGTCAAGTGAATGTTGCAGAAGAATGTGAAGTTATGATTACCAGGAGATTAGATGCATGTATCGATGAACCTATAAAGAGAATAAATTTGTTTAGAACCATATGTAAGTGCAATGACAAGGTATGTAATGTCTTAATTGATGGTGGTAGTTCTAAGAATTTTGTTTTAGAAGAGATGGTTAGTAAGTTGAGTTTGGAAATGAGGAAACATCCTAACCCTTATCAAATTAGATGGATACAAGATGTGTCTAAGGTTAGGATTGAGGAGCAATTCCTTGTTAATTTAAAGATTGGACCTTATTATGCTGATATATTGTGTGATGTGGTACCTATGGATGCTTGTAATTTATTGATCAATAGAGCTTGGAAATATGAGAGACATGTTATGTTTGATGGTCATGCGAATACCTATGTGGTTAGGAAGGGAGGATCCACATATAAATTAGTACCTTTACAAGAATTAGTAGCTAATACATGTGGGGTTATTGGATATTGCCTGAGAGAAATTGGCAGAGTTGATGAACCTATTCCTATGAATGAAAGGAAGGAGAGTTTGAAGGGAAAAGAGAATGACATATCTGAGGAACTTGCAAAGATTAAGGGGTAGATGACATTTCTGATGAAGGTAGTGTAGCAGATGATGACACTAGTTACACAAAGAGATGCAGATGATACCAAGTTGATTAGTAATTTTGGTGAGGATGTAGTTCACCAAAATACTATTGGTATTAACAATGTAGAGGATGGTCAAAGTCAGTTGCTGACAGTTGCAAATAGGAGAAATGAGAAAACTACAGGGCAGATGAACTTGCTAAATGGGATAGTGGACAGAGTGAAGACAACATGGAATAAAGGACAGGAGGAGATATGGGTTAAGAACATATATGGCATACCTATTCTGATTCCCTTAAGATGCTCATGATTTTCTTTATGAGAAAATATTCTTTTACTTGGGGTGTCTAATGCAAGAGCATCCTAGGATTATTGGAAATCCTGTATCACACAAAAATATATTTACTTTGGAGAGTACTTGGTGTGTTTTGATCTTAGTTGGTGAAGTGTTACTTAGTCATGGAGGAGTGTTGTTTCTTGGCTATTGTGTTGGCCGAGGGGCTTGACTACTGAAGGAAGGCTCTGTTGTTGAAGAACTCAGCAACACTGGTGCTCGGTAGAACCTTCTCGGCGATGCCTATGTAGCTCAGTCATTGTGCTTTCTTGGAAATGCCTGGATTTCTTGGCATCTGTTGGTTTGCTAATGTTTGGAAATGCTTTGTTGGTTTTGCTGACACTCAATAGTTTGGCTTGTCGAATGGTGTTCTTGTGGATCTGGGAGGCCAACCTGATGCATTCAATTTGTGAAGCATGTGATCGTGATGTGGATCGTTCATGGGGATGTGTGTGGACCTATTTGGGTCTTGGATATTTATCCTATACGGATTGGAATGGCTGACTAGGTCATTTAATATTTGTTTGTAGGTCGACTTGTGGCTTGAATATGTATTTAATGTAAGGGTTTAATTGCAACGGGATGTCTTTTGGTCGTGCTAGTATTTAAGGAGGTCTAGGGTTTAGTTTTTAAAAGAGGTTATTATAGACACCTAAAATTGGTCAGGTGTTCTATAATCAATCAAATCTACAATTTTAATCAAATCTCATCAAATTGCTCTAAAATCAATCAAAATGGAATTAATCAATTCAAATGGACATTTATTAAATCAAATTGGGACAAAATCAAATTAAATCAAAGGATCAATTAACAATGACATTAATTAATTAACTATAATCCTAAAGGGATTAATAAAACTATATAATTGTTTTTAATCAATTAATTGTATAGCTTAAATCAAAAATCAAATCCAACCTATTCCCCTACATGGCTAATTTAATTAAGTGATTGAATTAATAAATCCTATTATCTTTCAACAAGAATTTGAGGAACCAATGAGAATTGAGAAGGCAAAACACATGGATCACTCCAAACTTTGCAATCTTGATCACTCATTTTGGAGCTTTAAATCCTCATCACTCAATTTGTCCCTTTGTCCAAACCTTTGAGATAGTCATTTAAATTGTCCCCTTATTTGAAACCATTTGAAACCTCTCACTCAACCAAGGCTAAATCATGATCAATTTACTCCACCCACTACACTTCGGAAAATCCTATAAATAAAGAGAATTTTGAAAGCATAAGGGAATCCTAGACATTCGAATGCAAAGCATAAGGGAATCCTAGACATCTACATTATAGTCATTTTTAGAGAGATCAAAGTGATTTGAGTGCATTTTCAAGCATTTGGATGAATTGTTGAGATAAGTTGAGAGAATTATGAACTAGATAGGCATATCATTATCAATTTTCTCATTCTAGGATTGTCACTAGTAGAGATTTAAGCTAAGAGCTCTCTATTAGAATGCTTAGATAGAGATCCATGGGATGCTTAATGATTTTATTTTAATTATTAGCTTAATTGTTGATATTTTTCCATCGATTTGTTAGAAAATAAACTAATCTCATGAAGGTGTAAAAATCACACACACAAATGGCACCCACCGTGGGGCTTTAGGCCTCTAATCCTCATTTTTTATCATATTATGCAGGTTTTTGCTTCATTTTGTGTTTATTTTGCAGATTACAAGTAAAGTGGTGCCTAGAAGAAAAATGATGATGTCTGCACATAGTGAAATGATGCCTACAAGAAAAAAGATGATGCCTACAAAAATTGAACAATTATCAAAAGGTGCAGAAACCTAAAAAAAATATCAAAAGGTGTTAGCAATAACTGAGGGGGGGGTTGAATCAGTAACCTCAAAAATTAATCCTTAAATCAATCCTCAAAACTTATAACCATAAATTATGTCTCAAGTTATCTTCTTTCCTACAAGATGTATGCCTTGAAATACTTATATCAATTTACTACTTGTCGGATTGCTCTGTTAAACCTTCTTCTTTATGTTTACCGATAAGCAATCGCCTATTTACCAAAATATGGTAAATATGCAGAGTATACCGATCAATCCAGAATTAACTATGTAAGATACAAAATAGTAAAGAAATGAATCATACACACATAACACTTGGATTTTTAACGTGGAAACCTTGTTAAGGGAAAAACCACTGGGACCGGTACCACAAATTTTCACTCTTCTGAAGCGAGCCCTGTTAAGAGCCAACCATGTTAAAGGTTATGAACACATTGTTAGGTGTGACCTTGTTAGAGGATTTAGAAATAGTTTGTCAACTATTATCTCGCATCTAATGCTACCATCCTTGATCAAACATTCACTTGGCCTGTCAATAGGTATCGGGCATATCCAATGCTACTTTTGTGATCAAACTTTTTGATACTCCTTGGGATGTATCTCAATTGAAAAAGACTTTTAAGTCCTTCTCGGTTAAGAGGCTTATATGATTTAATGGTTGAAATGAAACACTAATGATTTTTTCATACATACAACTCAGTTGCAGATTTTCAAATCTATTGTAGGTCCATTACTTCACTAATCAAAATAATCAAATATATACCTTTTCTCCACACTTGTTCTTCTCTATGATGCTTGTCTCACTGTTCATCAGTGTCTGCAGAATCTAGCTCTTCCTTAAGCTTGTTGATCAGGACTAAATGAAGACTTTCTTCTCCTTTTGATTTTCTTTAGCATCTTTCCTCTTCTCTTTTTCTTCTCACCTTATTCCCCCATTCATAATGAATTGGGTTTGTCTCTATATAGACATGATTTCCTCTTTTCTTGGATTTCTTGATTCTTGGCGTGTTCCACAATTCTTTCCAATAGATTTAAATAAAACTCCTAATTTATCTCAAAGAGATCTTCTTGCCAACTAGACAAATCAATTACTTATCTCTGACTTTATCTGGATGATTAAAACAATGATAAGTATCCATTAACTCTATCTTTAGCTTATTAACAGCTAAGCATTTTGTTATTTTCTAAACTCTATGTTCTTTTGGTCAACACTTTAGTTAGTCATCAGTGATAACTGACTGTTCCGTCGGTGTGACTTCAGTTGTCATCGGGATCTCCATCCTTGTCTTCTCCGTCGAGAAACACTAAGATTCTTTCCATTGAGTTACTCTTTGTTTTTCTCATCGGGCAACACTGTAACTCTGCTCGTCAGTAATGTTGTGCATTAGCTCATCGGGTAACACTATGACTTTGTTCTTTTACTCTGACCATCAGTGTGCACTTCGTTGGTGTATGCAGTCACTTAGTGAATACTTGACTTGTATGCATTAATGATAGCATAGTCTTGATTCATCAGTTCTTTGAAGTCTTTTTTCAGTATTACAATGCCCATATAGATTATATCAAGTTGAAATCAATGAAAATACAATACATTAACTAATTTAATGCCTTGCATCAACATCAACTTAACATCTTCAAACATTCAATCAGTTACATGTCATCAATCTCTCCCTTTAGCATTGATGGCAACATACTACATTATCATACTATACTATTGCTAATACAATATGAAATATACAATTTTATCAAGCTTTCCTAATGTAACTATTACAAATGTCTGGCTATTGGTAAGCTCAAATAGCTTTGATTTAATTCTTGCAGCTTTCTATCTGTCTTCAATCCCTTCACTGTATAGATGTAGAATTTTTCTTTCTCTGATGTGATGTGTTCTCCTTCTGTGTCAAATTCTCTCCCTTTGATTGTTCTTCTCTTTTGATGTTTTCTCTCCCTTTCCATTTTCTCTCCCTTTCTAGTTACTTCTTATTTTTTATACTTTGATGGATATGATCTCTTCCCGAGATGATAATGGATAAACTCTCTCCCTTCAATCAGTATGATAATGATATATTTCTCTCCCTTTGACATTAATGCCAAACATCTTTTTTAAACAAAAACTTTTGTGACAGTGATGCCAAATGGACCCTTTTCTATCCATAATATATTCCTTGAATTTCCCAATCCATCGGTAATAACTTTTTTGTTCGGAGTAGATAAATACCTTGCTGTGTATAGATTTATCTTTGAAGTCCATCTGTTTTCTTGCATCAACATGAATGAGATTCTCATAATATGTAGGCTGATGCAGCCTTCTAGTCAGCTTACTAACCAGTAGACAAGGGTCTAACCCCTAGTCTCTTTCTCAAGTACTCAAATGCATCCTTGGGCAGTGGCTTGGTGAATATATTGGCCAATTGTTCCTATGATTGCACATAATCAAGTATCACCTCCTTTTCCTGAACATGTTCTCTCAAATAATGATACTTGATGGCAATATGCTTTGTTTTAGCATGCATGACTGGATTCATGGAAATGTTTATTGCACTTGTATTATGACAATAGATAATTACTGGTTCCAAAATTTTCATGTGCATACCTTCCAGTAACTGTTTGATCCATGCAATATTTGACCAGTTTGCAGCAATAGCAACATACTCTGCCTCTGCAGTAGATTGTGAGATGCATCCTTATTTCTTGTTGATCCATGTGACAAGTCTATCACCCATGAAGAATTCTCCTCTAGTTTTTCTCTTCTAGTCAACAAGATTTCTAGCCCAATCAGCGTCGGTAAAGACCTTAATTTCAAATTTGCCTTCTCTTCTATACCATAAGCCATATTCCTTGGTATTCTTTAGATATCTTAGAATTATTTTCATAGCAGTCATATGTGATTCTCTAGGATTAGAAAAAAATATAGCAACTATTCCTACTGCATGTGCAATATCTGGTCTAGTATGTACAACATACATGACTTTTCCAATCATTGATTTGTACAAAGTCTAATTTACCTCTGATGACTTGTCCTCCTTTGTTAGCTTACATCCAGTTTCCATAATTGTTCCAACTAGTTTGGTTTCTTCCATCTTGAATATTTTTAGTACTTATTTGATGTACTTAGATTGTGTAATAAAAATACCTTCATCTTGTTGCATGATCTGCAGACCAAGAAAGAACTTGATCTCTCCAAACATAGACATCTCAAACTCTTTGCTCATCTCATTTGCAAATGATTTGCATAACATATCATTGCCTCCATATATGATGTCATCAACAAATATCTCAGCAATCAAAATGTTAGCATCAATATCTTCCTTCAAATAAACATTATTGTTTTCACTAGTCCTTACAAATCTAATACTTATGAGATAGGAATGAATTCTTTCATACAAAGCTTGGGGTGCTTTTTTAAATCCATACAGGGCTTTGTGAAGTCTACATACCATGTCACTCTTGTCTAGATCAACAAACCCTTCTGGTTGTTCAATGTATACCTCTTCTTCACGTATTCCTTTCAGGAATGCAGACTTGACATCCATTTGATATACCTTGAATCCTTTACATGCAGCATAAGAAAGTAATATTCTTACTCCTTCTAGCCTATCAATGGGTGCAAAGGTTTCTCCATAGTCAATTCCTTCTTCTTTTGCATACCCCTTGCATACTAGTCTTTCCTTATTTCTTCTGACTTCTCCATTCTCATTCAGCTTATTCCTAAATATCCATTTTGTACCGATTACATTCTTGTCATCTGGTCTTGGTACAAGTGTCCATGTCTTTTTTTTCTCTATCTTCTCAATCTCCTCATTCATAGCACTAATCCATTCATCATTATCTAGTACATCATTGATAGATTTTGGCTCATAATCACAAATAAGACATCTTGTATTTAGAGACTTGCTTCTAGTTGACATACCAACCTTCTTGTCTCCTATTATCTAGTCCTATGGATGGTTCCTTCTGACATATCTTTCAAGTACAGGTTCAGCTCTTTGTCTATCAGTTTGATCATCATTTTGTTCTTCATTCTATTCTCCATCAATTTGTGCATCATCTTGAGAAATATTTTGATCGTCAATATTTGTAGCCTAATGCTCAGGTGTAATGATCTATTTCTCAGGAGCTCTACATTGTTGGTAGGGTAGAGTGTCAGGTTCCTCATTGTAAGAAAACCTATTGTAGTCCTCTAGTTTTCTTAGTGCTTTCCTTTTCAGTCTTCTCTCCAAATTCATATATCTTTACATTTGCACTTTCACTAATTTTGTTAGAGGCTTTGTTTAGACATTTATAAGCCTTTCTCTTGGTAGAATACCCTAGAAATATTCCTTCATCACTCTTGGAGTCAATTTTTCCATTTCTATCATCTTTTAAGATATAACATTGACTGCCAAAATTTTTGAAATAACATACATTGGGTTTTTATCCATACCATAGCTCATAAGGTGTCTTTTTGGTGTCTTTCTTCAATTGTACTTTGTTTAATGTGTAAACAATAGTACTGATAGCTTCCCTCCAGAAGATTTGGGTGATGCCTTTCTCTATCATCAGTGTCCTTGCATAATCAACTATGGATTTTTTCCTTCTTTCAGCAATTCCATTTTGTTGTGGTGTTCTTGGTGCAGAGACCTGTCTTTTGATATTGTCCTCATTAAAAAAGTTAGTGAATTCATCTTAAATAAATTCCCCTCCTCTATCTGATCTTAAGAATTTTAACTCCTTACCACTTTTCTTCTCAACCATTTCCTTATACCACTTAAACATCTTAAATGCTTATGATTTATCTTTTAGAAATATGACTGTCATCATTCTAGAGTAATCATCAACAAAGAGAATAAAATATCTATCTCCATAATAACTCTTTGTTCTCATAGGTCCACATAAATCAATATGGACTAATTCTAGAATTGCTTCAGATGTATGGGTTTTGCTTTTAAAACTAGAATTTGTCAATTTACCTTTTTGACAATTCTTACACATGATGTTGTCAGGCTTGGTCATTGTTGGTAAGCCTCTGAAATTTCTCTTTTTGTTAATCTTTATCATGTTGTCAAAATTCACATGACACAATATTTTGTGCCACAACCATATGTCTTCATTTGTAGCAATCAAACAAGTGGTGTTAGTATCATTTAGATAGAATAAGTTACATTTTGTCTGCTCACCGATACCAATCAAATTTCTAGATTTATTGAAGATCTTTGCCTTCTTATTTTCACATGCTACTTTGTGACCTGAATTATTCAATTGAGAAACACTCAATAGATTATAATTCAATCCATTTACCCAATAAGCATTTTCACATTTTATATGGTTATTCAACATTATTGTTCCTCTACCTTCAATTGGACAAGGTGTGTCATTACCCATTCTTACTGAACCACCTTTAAAGTATTCAAAAGTCTCAAAAAATTTCTTATCACTGGTCATATGGTGAGTGCAACCACTATCTATGATCTAAAAATCATTTTTGCTAACTTTAGCTATGAGAGTTATTTCTACATACCTTTCTTCTTCATCATCTGAATCATCCTTTACAGCCACAAACACCATCTCGAATTTCCTCATCAGGTTCGGTGTTAGTATCATCATCTTTGCATTTTTCTAGGTAACTTCCCTTCTTTCCTTTGTCCTTATAGTCTTAGGTATCTCTTCTTTCTAATTTTCGGTAGCTTCTATAATCACCTCTATCAAAATTCTTTTCAAATGATTTGTCATTACTTTTGTCATCTTTTCTTATGTTAGTACATCTTGCAACAAAGTTTCCAATCTCTTTGCAATTAAAACAAACAAGTGGTAATTTACCTTTGCCTCTTTGCATTCTTCTAGCCATAAGTGCTTCAATTTCATCAAGATCATCTTCTTCACTTTCACTATCACTATCTTTTCTCATAGTGTTTTTATGACTTGATTTACTTATTCTCATAGAAGTTTTGAATGCAGACTCTATATTTGGTAAGACACTGTTATCAAAGTTATTCATCCCAAATGAAATCAGTCTTCCAATCAAACTGTCTAGAGTAACATTGCTATTTTCTACTTCTCTCATTTCTTGAATGGAAGATACTCTAATAGCATAAGTAGGAAATAAGGTTCTTAGAATTTTACTTACCATTGTATCTTATTCTAGTACACCTCCAACTCCTCGGATAACATTGACTACCTTTGATTCTTGTGTTGTACTGAGTGATGTTTTCAGCTTCTTTCATTTTGAGATCATCAAAATTTCCTCTAAGGCTTTCTGCCTTAGCTCTCAAAACATTTTTGTCACCGCCATGTACAAGCTTCAATTTGTCCCACATCTGCTTTGCACTTTTGCAGGTTTTGACATCTTCAAATTCAGCATCAGAGAGTGAGGAAGAAAGCTCTATCATCATGTAGTTGTGTTCATGCTTCTCTCTCAATTGTTCAACTATTGGTGCTCCTATGGGAAACACATATCCAGTATCTAAGTATTGAGTAACATCATTACCAATACCTGATAAGTGGAATCTTATTCTACTCTGCCATGAAGCAAAATTATCTTTGTTTAACTTGGGCACATCTCGTCTATTCATCTTGTGATCTTTAGATTAGGTCTTGAAACCTTCCTTTCTAAGCACACAAGCTCTGATACCAATTGTTAGTAATAACTAAGTGGGGGGGTGAATCAGTGCCCGCAAAAATTAATCCTTAAATCAATCCTAAAAACTTATAACCATAATTTATGTCTCAAGTTATCTTCTATCATACAAGATGTATGCCTTGAAATACTTATATTAATTTACTACTTGTCGGATTTCTCTGTTAAACCTTCTTCTTTATGTTTACCGATAAGTAGTCACCTATTTATCGAAACACAGTAAATATGTAGAGTATACCGATCAATCCAGAATTAACTATGTAAGATACAAAATAGTAAAGAAATGAATCATACACACATAACACTTGGATTTTTAGCATGGAAACCATGTTAAGGGAAAAACCACTAGGACTAGTACCCCAAATTTTTACTCTTCTAAAGTGAGCCCTGTTAAGCACCAATCCTATTAAAGGTTACAAACACACTACTAGGTGTGACCTTGTTAGAGGATTTAGAAATAGTTTTTCAACTAGTTTCTGGCATCTAATGCTACCATCCTTGATCAAACACTCACTTGGCCTGTCAATAGGTATTGGGCATATCCAATGCTACTTTTGTGATCAAACTTTTTCATACTCCTTGAGATGTATCTCAATTGAAAAAGACTTTTAAGTCCTACTCGGTTAAGAGGCTTATATGCTTCAATGGTTAAATTGAAACACTAATGATCTATTCATACATACAACTCAATTGTAGATTTTCAGATCTATTGTAGGTCTATTAATTCAATGATCAATATAATCAAATATATACCTTTTCTCTACACTTGTTCTACTCTGTGATGCTTGTCTCACTATTTTTTAGTGTCTACAGAATCTAGCTCTTCCTTAAGCTTGTTGATCGGGACTGAATGAAGAATTTCTTCTCCTTCAGATTTTCTTTAGCATCTTTCTTCTTCTATTTTTCTTCTCACCTTATTCCCCCATTCGTAATGAATTGGGTTTGTCTCTATATAGACATGATTTCCTCTTTTCTTGGCTTTCTTGATTCTTGGCGTATTCCAAAATTCTTTCTAATAAACTCCTAATTTATCTCAAAGAGATCTTCTTGCCAACTGGAAAAATTAGCTTTAAATCAATTACTTATCTTTGGCTTTATCTGGATGATTAAAACAATGACAAGTATCTGTTAACTCTATCTTTAGCTTCTTGACAGCTAAGCATTTTTTCATTTTCTAAACTCTCTATTTTGTCAGTCAACACTTCAATTAGTCATCGGTGATAACTAACTGTTTCATCGGTGTGACTTTACTTGTCATCGGGATCTTCATCCTTGTCTCTCCGTCGGGCAACTCTAAAATTATTTCCATTAGGTGTTTTTCTCGTTGAGAAACACTGTAACTCTGCTCATTGATAGTGTTGTGCATTAGCTCGTTAGGTAACACTGTGACTTCATTCTTTTACTCTAACCGTTGGTGTGCACTCCGTTGGTGTATGTAGTCACTTAGTGAATACTTGACTTGTATGCATTACTGAAAGCATAGTCTTGATTCATCAGTTCTTTGAAGTCTTTTGGAAGTATTACAATTATGATATAGATTATATCAATTTGACATCAATGACAATACAATACATTAATTCATTTAATGCCTTGCATGAACATCAACTTAACATCTTTAAACATTCAATCAGTTACATGTCATCAAAAGGGAGAATAAAGAAGTAAGGCTCTCAAACAAGCATGCAAAAGAAACATTTAATGCAATAATTTTGGAGAGTTTAGAAGAAAAGAAAGAATTATTTGAACATTTTTTTAAAGTTAGTAATGCTTACAAAAAGAAATTTCTTTCTCTCAATTGATTTCATTTGTTAAGTCCTTAAGCTTTGATTTTGCAAAATTTTGTTAAGGATATTAAATTCGTTGTCAATTAATTTTTATTTTTCTTCACTTTGGTTGTGGTGTTGACTAACTTGTTGGAGGAGATGGAGAGGGAACGATCACCACTAGGTGAATAAGCAAAAATAAAGCAAAAACCTCAAAAATGCACCTAGCCTTTGCTAGTATTGAAATGCAATATTTCACTTAACAAGATTTATTTTCTTAGATTGTGGCATTTTCATTTGAATCTAGTTTAATAGGGCCACCCTATTATTGTTTATTCCAAAAAAGACATTAGGTATATGCTCTCAACTTTTCAAAGTTGATCAAAAATCCAAAAGTGTTGTGTTTGGGTCATAGAAAGAAAGAAATAAATTGAACCACACATTTCAAAATATTAAAAACCTCCTTGTCTAGAGGTTAAGAATGAACAAGTGTGTTTAAAGTGTTTGAAATTAGGGAGAGTAATATGGATATACTCTTCACTCTTTGAGTGAATCAAACTCCCAAACTTACTTGACTAAGTTCAATTTTTTGTTTTTAATGAAGATGCTAGATACATAGAGGACCTACCTCCAGAGAATTCCTTTACAAAGTTGGTGAGAGGGAATGACCCAAGTGGGAGAAAATCACTTAATTTGTGATACTATCTGACCCACTATAATCAAACACACTCATCTCCAAAGGGTTGAAGTGACTAAATTGTGTTGAGAATCTTCACTTCCTCTATTAGTCCTTCGAGATTGCACAAAATTGTACTTTTTGTGAGTGTGGGAAGCCCTTGTAAAGAGGGTATAAGAGAATTTTCATGATATAGAATGGGGTTGTTAACTACAACCTGGTTAAATAGAAAGCGACTTTATTAGAGCCATTGTTTAATCACCAAATTTGACTTTAGGTAGATTGTTTGGAAGAATTTCTTGTACAAGACCCGTGAAAACATTCAAGAACATACACTTGGTGTGTTTTAGGAGTAATATGCAAACTTGATGTGTGTTTTGTGTTTGTGTCTTCATTTTCAAACAAGAATTCAATCCTACAGATCTGATCACAGACTTTATACTTTTAAATCCTTAAAAACTGTGATAAACCAACTTTTCCAGCAAAATGACACGTACAACAAGTTAAATAATGCCTACAAACATTTCTATTACACTTGCAAACTGAAGTTACACCTACAACTATTGAAATGATGCCTAACTCGCTGGAAAGCAATGCCTTTAAGTTGTGAAACAACACTTTTAAATTGAAAAATCACACCTACCAACTGTAGAGTCACGGGTATAACAATTATAGTTATCGTTTTCACAGTGCAAAGTCACGCGTAGACCTAATCGAAGTGACACCTAGAAACAAGAAAAGGTCAAATAGAGGGAATTTCCTGAGGGTTTGGAAATATTTTGAAATCATGTTTGGATACCCTTTTCAGATTTATTTCTGTCCAGTGCAACAAATAGATCAGATTCTTCAAAAACATTTATAATGATGAATCTATTTGAGAAATGAATCAATCCTATGGTGGAGAATAATTATCAAAATCAAGATCAAACTCTCCATAGGACTCAAAATGATGAATTAACTAAAGTTGAATTACTGGAGGCATCCCAAGATCCCATGTTTATGGAAAGAATGCACTTAATTTTGAAGAGGGATAAAGAAGCATATTTCTTAAATTTTGCACAATTAAGAGCTAAGCTTTCTCATAATTATGATATATCAACCTTAAATAAGGATGAGGAAAAATAAAATGATACATAATGTAAAAATCCATCATTAAGGTCAATTTGTCCTTTTCTTTATGGACACGAGTCATCTATATCTTCATCTTCTTCAAAAAAGAAATCATTTAAGCGCAACAAACCTACCTTGGATCAAGATAAATTTCATGACCATCCTATTTTTCATCAAGAGAATAAAGAGAAAGGTACCACTCTCAATAAATACCCAATGTACAAACCTCTATCTAGCAAGGTTTCTCCCATAGCCTTTACTCCTTTCATCCTTCATCCATCTCACAAAGCTTCACAAGTATCTAAAATTCATCCATCAAAGAGTGAGCCTAATGATGATACTTTCCACCTTGACTATGTCTACCCTCAAGGGATACCTCTAAAATAAATCCAAGCTAACTTACATCTTGCGGAAAATCATTTCAATGCTTCAAATATCTTAGACCCTAATCTATCATGTGCTTCAATGACTATTCAAAAGGATTCTCCATCATTCCTTCAAACATTCCCCATGCATATCCCAACATCTACCTTGTCCTTAGAAGTCGATCCATGTCAAGATAATAATTGAAAGTTTGAAGAAAAAAATATCAATAAAGATCAAGATCAAGATTTTGTACAATCCCCTCTGATATTTGATGAAGGTCCCATATCCATAGAATCTTGTGATGATCCCCTTGCACCCTTTCATTTCTTCCAAGAATATATCCCTCCACCTCAAGAGCTACATACCTCTCCACTTCCCAAGAAAGATCAAGATATCCCTTCCACCATTTCCAATGAACATATTGAAAATAAAGAGAAAATAACCCTCTCTACACCATCCAAAGATCCTTTTCAAGGTTGAAGTATCCCATCAAATCCTTATCATGATCCTGTATATTCACCTCAAGAAACCATCATTCCTCCAAATTCATTTCATGGTAATATATCCCTTCAAATCTTGGTTGATCCTATCAAAGTTGTTCCTATGAAAGTTCTTCATGAGTCTATTATTATAAAGATAAATCTTAAAGATGAGAACCTCGACAATGAAGCTCATTCCAAATATTTTGATGTTCATTTCACACCTTATCCCCCTCCATTCAAATGAAACAATATTCCTTCACCATCCTCCAAATCCATTTTGGGTTCCTATGTACCAAAGCTAAATTATTCATCCCTTGCATCCATATTGGGTCCCTATATTCCCCCATCACTCATGCCTACCATCCCTAGTTCTCCATTCACTTACCCTACCATGCATCAAGATCAATGAAGGCACGCATACTTGAAGAATTTCCAAGCAACAATCCATATGAACCCTCCATATTCTTCCTATTCACCCATAATTCCTAAGTCTTTTGGAAGCAATTTGGATGTGCAACATAAAAATCATAAATCCAAGAATCCACATGTGTATAAAAATCACCATGTCCCATCTAATCTACATTTGAATGAAAAGAAAAAATAAATATCCAAACAGCCGCAAAGGTCCACAAATAAAAATTAAATATCTAAATGGCCACATAGGTCCACCAAGAAAAAATAAAATTTAAAGAAAATTTGGGTTCCTAAATCCCTCATTGAGCATTCTAAAGCATCACAAAAGAAATAAAAATCAATATTTATGTGGATTCCCAAGTCACTTTTGAAAGAATTGCACATAAAATAAAAATCAAATTTGACATTCAAGCTTCCAAAGGCTTCCATTCCATCTCCTTCTAAACATTTTCCACTTTCCAAGTCTATTTTGGGTTCTTATATCCCAAAATCCACTATCTTAGCTACATCCTTACCTCCTCCATCTATTGTTCCTCCATCATTCCATGACCCTTCAAAGTGTCTGTCAAAGTTGATCCTGCCAACATTTCCATCCACAACATACCTTCTTCTTATCCTCACATTCATTATCCAACACATAATTTCCATATTTTCATCCCTCTTATCTAATCTATGACATAAAACCTTCACCACCATCTACCCTTATCCTCCATATGTGTCCTTTATCATCACCTTATCAATATATTTGAGCATCCTAGCCATATTCATGGTTTATTATAGCATATCTTTCAGAAGAGCATTGTCCAAAGATCCAGATGTTGGGGAAATTTTGAAAAATACAAAAAAAAAAGAAAATAAAACAGAGAAAAGAGAAAAGTGCCTTGGTGAAAAACTTGTAAATGGGCACCTTGGTAAAAAAAGTAAAGAGAAATCAATCTATCCTATGGTGAAAACCACTTTTTGCGGCACCTTGGACAAGTACCATGATGAAAACCTGGCAAACAGGTGTCATGCATAATTCCTCCTCTTTCACTCTACACTTGGGGGAAAGTTTCATCCATGCTATCCTCAATCTTCCCTATACAACCATTTATCTCAGTAACATCCATATTCATTATTTCACCTTTGATCTTGACAAGGTTCAACATATCCATGACCATCAGGTATCTGGACATCCATTATCTTTCCTATAATGATCTTGCTAAATCTACCTTCATTATTCCTTGATAGTATTTCCATAATCCCAAATCATCCCCTCATAGCCTCCATCATGCCTTTATCCTAATTGTGCTATCTTATCCACATCCTACCCAAATTGATCCATTGGTCTTGATCGGAAATGAAGGACGTAAAGTACAAAATTTGTTATCAAAAAATTCTTGACATGTCCACTCTTTTGGACTACCCACTTTCAGGACATCAGGTCATTATCCTATATTCTATCTAACACTACATCAATAGCTTTCATTTCTTATCCAAAACATGCTTCACATTTCTATATCCTTTTTTCCTTAGCTTGGGTATTCTTGAGGAAATAGTCCTACGGGTCACATTCACTACACATGCTTCATCAATCATTGCCTATCAATTTCCAATACATCATCTTTTTCATCCATTTTTCATGTCCTATACCTTTCTAGACATTGGGGACAAACCAATGTGATCTTGTGTGAGAGTTGGTAATTTTTGAAAAAATAAAAAAAATCTATAAAAATCTCTAAAAAAATTTAAAAAAAATAAAAAAATCTCTAAAATTCCAAAAACATTAAAAAATAAATCTTGCATAAAGTCTCTCAGGTACATCTTGCATAAACTAATATTTGGTTATATTTTGGAAGTTTGCCCAAGAACAACACATTTCTTTTCAACTGGGGGCATTAATCCAAGAGCAATGGATTTCAAAAAAGCAGACACCAATTCACATGAATAAATGCATCAAACCAACTAAATAGACACTTGAACCTTTGATTTACATCATTGTTCAATTTCCCATCCGATTTTGACACCAACATAATCCTTAACCTTCATTGATTATTATTCTCAAGATTAAAGATTGACAAAACCACATGATCAAAAAGGATGAAGTTATATTTGAAATACGAATACAACAATAGCACTAAGGTTTTGATGAGGTATTGAATTTTCAAGTCATGTATTTCTATATAATAAATGATGCTCAACTAGATCAGCGATGATGAAAGCAAGAAATTTTTCTTGATTTCTGTGTGATTGTTTTATGATTGATTTGTTGAATTTTGCAACTTTGTATCAAGACATGAGCATCAAAGAGTCATTGAGGACGTTGTGCATATGGGAGGGGTTCAATATATGTTTGTTTATGCAAAATGATACCTTGGTCATTTATATCTTCTATATCTTCATACCAAAATCTAATTGCAACATTGAATCTGATGAAACTGGTATTCAGACTCCCATAGTTGATTATTCAACTAGTGAGGGTTGTACTAGTTTCTAATGGTTACAAAATTGATGAAAGCAGTATTCATATTATCATGATGTGGTCAGTGATGATTGTACTTTCTCCTAGTTCTACAAATTCTCAATGATGAAAATATATCTCCTTTTGCATTTCTTTCGCAAAAAGCTAGTGACAGTTAGTTGCATTGCATTCCATTCATATAGATTAATCTTACATTGGAGTTGTTATTGGATTTTCCCTAAAGGGGGTGGAACTTAATCATGGTTACATCATCAAAGTCCTAATCAATGTCCTCAAATGTTTGATCCATCAAATGATCAATGCTACATCAAGGATATCATTACTATGCATCTGCTCACCTATGGGCAACCTCACCATCTGATCAACTAGGGGAAACCTAATTCTCTTCATTACAAGTACCTACATCTTCACCTTAATCATATCAAATGACCCTATCTATCAGCCTCCCCTCATTAATCATCCCATCAAATCCAATCAAATCAAATATCAATCAGTCAAATCATCCAATTGATCATTTCAAGTCAATCATTTATCCTATCATCCATTTTCTCATCTTGAGCACATAAAATTTCCTAACTCTAGATCTTGAAGAAGGAAAATCAATCCATTTGTTCATCACTCTAGATATTGAGAGAGAATTACCAGTTTATCCACTGAATCCATCAACCTACCTATCCTATCTGATTGATATCAATACAACATCAACCAAGTGATTCTGACTGACATCAAGTGATATGCAATCATCATCAACACATCAATAACATTTTATTAATTATCAAATTCTCTCATGACTAGGGCATTTTCAAATTTATTTTATTGGGAAATGAATCTCAATTTCTCAAACTCAACCAAATCATCCAAACATCATCTTGATTCATTTTGAGAGGGGGGGTCATATCCATATAAATTTGTTAGAATAACTAAGAGGGGGGTGAATCAGTGGCCTCAAAAATATTCCAATAAATTAACCCAAAAACTTAGTACCACAATATTAAGCCTCTAGTTATCTTCTGTCCTACAAGATGAATGCCTTCAAATAATCTCAACAAATAACTACTGCTTGGAGTTCACTGTTAAACCTTATTCTTATTGTTTACTGATTAGCAGTCTTTTATTTACCAAAATGCAGTAAATAACTTATTGTATACCCATCAATCCATATTAGTTATGTGTAATGCAAAACACTAAAGTAATGACTCATAAACACATTGACACATGGATTTTTAATGTGGAAACCCTGTTAAGGGAAAAACCACTTGGGACTGGTAACCCAAAATTTGTACTCTTCTAAAGTGAGCTCAATGAAGAGCCAACCCTATTAAAGGTTACAAACATACTGTTAGGTGTGACCTTGTTAGAGGATTTAAATAGAATAGTTTTTCACTTGATATATGGCATCTCTATGCTACCTTTTATGACCAAACCCAGTGTAGTTTGTCAAATGGTATCTGACATCTCATGCTATCTTCATGACCAAACCTTTTGATACTCCTTGGGATGTATCTCAATATAGAACAGATTTTTAAGTCCTACTCGGTTAAGAGACTTTATGATTCAATAGTTAAACTAAAATAGTTAATGATTTGTTCACATATACAACTTATGCTTTGCAGATTTTTAGATCTATTGTAAGCTCATAATACATTTCTAATCAATGTATCTTTTCAATACATTTTCTCCACTTCTTTCTTCTTGGTGATGATGTGCTTCTCTATTGCTCAGTGTCTGTAGAATTAGCTATTTTCTTTCGCTTGATTGATCAAGACTGTATGAAGTTGTTCTTCACCAGTTTCTCTCTAGCATCCTTCTTCTCTATTCACCCCTAATTCACAATGAATTATCTTGTCTCTTTATAGACATGAATTCACCATTTCTTAGCTCTTGACTTTCTTGTTCTTGGCGTGATCTACAATTTTAGCCAATCTTTCTTTAAAGATTTACTTTAGTTTTATCCTGTAGATTTCTCTTTGACAACTGGAATAAAACAACTTTAAATCTTTCTCTTATCTCTGGCTTTAACTTGTCAATAAAAACAATAATAACAACCAGTTAACTCCTTTAGCTCTTTCCAGCTAAGTCTTTTGTCATTTCTAAACTTCAGTTCTTTTCATTGTTTTAAGTCTTTGTTAGCTTCGGTCAACACTTCAATTCTCCTTGGGAATCTCCGTTAGGGTTGTCTGTTCGTCAGGATTGTCTGTGAAGTTCTACTTGTCAGTAATGTTTTTGATTAAGGTAAAAGCAGGTTTTGAAGGGAACCCTGAAACCCTTTAACAAAACAAAGAGAGGAGAGACTAAAAAATCCCAATGAGCATCAGATTGACCCAGAGATAGGAACAATCAACAGAGGGTCAAAACCCAGATATAGCAACATAAACATACTAAACAAAAGGAACAAAAAAACTGCTTGAAAGAAAACAGATAAAAGGCCTGCCAGCACCAAAATTAGAGCAAGGATTTCAGAAGGCATTCAGAGTCCGTCAGCTGACTCTTCATAGTTGTCACGTTCTCTCTCAGCTTCTGAAGATCTGGATCTTCATTCTTCTACACCTTAGATCTAGTGCGAGTTCCAGGTCCCGAGTGCTGGAAGGAAACAGGGTGCTCAGCATTGTCTTTATTGTTTTCCAGCCAAGTGCTCAGAGACATCAGGTTCTCGAGCGTAGACTTCATTCTAGTGTTAACCAAAGTGAGCAAGTGTTTCAGCATATCTTCATTCCCTTCAATTTTCTTCTGAATGGGAATCATAGCTGCTTCAACAGCTTTTCTAATTTTTTCCTCAATCTCATCATTAGCAGAAGCATTGGGATTTTGGGAGAAGTCATTCCTGATAATGTTTATGGTTTCCTCAATCATGGAGCTCTTATTCTCCAGTTTAATGCATCTGTTCTTTAGTTCCACCAGATCAGATTGAACCCACTTATCCAAATTATAACTATATATTGATTTATTTTTAGCTATTTCCAGAGGAGATAAGAAAGTTGTCCTTCTCACCTCACTGTCCATCCTACGGATATCGGCATGAAGCGACTGAACTTTACTACCTTTGAGTGTTCTATCTCTTTCCTCTTTCCTCTTATCCTGCTCATGGCTCGAGGAATCATACGGCTCAGAAATTTCCTCTTCAAGAACTTTGAAGCTATTATCCCCAGAATGCTCCACATTACTATCTACTGTTTTAGTATCTGCTTCTTTATTCTTCACAGTTTCAGTCCCTTTAGTCTCCTTTTCAACAACGTACTCTTTAACCAGACCAGAATTAACTTTTTCCCCAGACTTAGGGCAGAAACTACTTCCCTTAGCATTAGTGTTATCATGGTCCACCATAACCTTTTCCAGAGGGGTGTTGGGAGAAAACAACTCAGTACTAGGTCCCTGCTGACTATTCTGGACATCATCAAAAATAGAGTCACGAGAGATGTGCTCCATACCACCTGGAGATAGATAGGGGGGAATAACTGGATCAATCTTATCGAAAACAACATCACGTCTAGAGAGATTAGGGTTCTTCAAAGCAACCGGGGGTAATGAAGAGGACGGGCCATAGGAAATGGAGGCTTTCTTGGATTTTGATGAACTGGGCATAGTCCCCACACCCTTCCTCTTTTTGACCTGTGCGGGAATGGGGTCAGGAATTTGATTTCTAGCATAATCAGCGATGAGGTTTATAAG
>MU228177.1:888440-922753 GCA_018584345.1 Thuja plicata
TTTGAGGACTGGTAAGATTTTTGCAAAAAGGAAATTTCCAAGTAGACCAATTGACTTCCGAAAGGAAGGGACTAAATTTATTATTGCTGTTCATAATGGCAGAGGTGAAGTTTTCCTTAAGAGATCTAGCAATATTGTTGAACACAACTTCAGGTTTGGAACTTTTATCTCTGAATATTCTGTTATTTCTCTCCTTCCAGATGCCCCAGCAGAGGTGAGGAGGAATAAGGATCCAGAATTGTCTAGCCATCTCACTATCAAAAGGGCAAGACCATTGGGTAACAAATTCCTGCCAAGAATTGGGGAAAAACCAGGCCAAGTTCCAAATTTGGAAGATCAAAGACCAAATCTTCCTGGAAAAGCTACAGTGAATCATAAGATGGTCACATGATTCCGCTTGGTCCATACAAAGACAACTTGTCAGTAATGTTTGTGATTCTACTCATCGGTAATTCTTATGATTCTTCTCATTGGTAATGCTTGTTGGGTTTATTGCTCGGGAATCACTATGACTTTACTCTCAGGTTTCTCTATCTATCAAGGTGCACTGTCCATTGGTTTTTTTAGTCACTTAGTGATTACTGATCTTTTATGAATTACTAAAAGAATAATATTTATCTTCCTGGTTCTCTAAAGTCTTTGACACTTTGAATATAACCAATCAGATTAGATAAATTTGACATCAATGAAAATACAATACATTAACTGATTTAATGTCTTACATTAACTTTTTGCAGTTTGGTGATCATCAACTTAACATCTTCAAACATTCAATCAATTATACTTCATCAATCTCTCCCTTTGGCATTGATGGAAACACACTATATTATTACTAATACAATATGAAATATAACATTTTTAGTTCATCAAACTACTAAATTTATTGTTCTATAACCAATACAAATGTCTGGCTCTCGATAAGCTCATATAGCTTAAATTTGTTTCTTGCAAAGTGCTTTCTTTAATCTTCAATCCCTTCACTGGATAGATGTAGCAGCTTTTGATTCTTTTTCTAATGTTGTCTCTCCCTTTGACTATTCATCTCCTTGGTCATCTCGTTTTCCTTTGAAAACAATATAGTCATATTCTCCCTTATGATACTTCTCTCCCTTATAGGTTACATCTCTCCCTTATGATATCTTCTCTCCCTTTGATGGATATTTCATATGTAATCTCTCCCTTTGGATATTCTGGATATTCTCTCCCTTTGGTTAATGATTATCTCTCCCTTTGAATTCTTAGGAACTTCTCTCCCTTTGACAACAATGCCAAAGTAAAAATTGATCATGCCAAAGTTATAATATACTCCTTGAATTTCTCTATCCATCAGCAATATAGTGACTCTGGTGTTCCGTGTAGATATGTACCTTGTTGTTTAGGGATGTATCTTTGTATTCTATCTATGTGCTTGCATCAACATGAATGATCTTTTGATTATGTGTAGGATGATGCAGCCTCCTAGTCAGCTTATTGACCAATTGACAAGGGTCGGACCCCTAGTCTCTGTCTCAGGTACTCAAATGTATCTTTCAGTAATGGCTTTGTGAATATATTAGCTAATTGTTCCTTTGATTGAACATATTCTAGTATCATCTCTTTCTCTTGCACTTGTCCTCTTAGGTAATGATACTTGATAGCTATATGCTTTGTCTTAGCATGCATGACTAGATTCTTAGAAATGTTAATTTCACTGGTATTATCACAATAGATAATAACAGGTTCAAGAATCTCCATATTCATACCTTCTAGAAATTGTTTGATCCATGCAATGTTAGAGAATTTTGTAGCAGCAACCACATATTCTACTTCTATAGTAGATTGTGAGATGCATCCCTGCTTCTTGTTGATCCATGTTACAAGTCTGTCACCGATGAAGAATGCTCCTCCAGTTATGCTCTTTCGGTCATCTAAGTTTCCAGCCCAATCAGCATCTGTATAGACTTGAAGCTAAAATTTTACTTTTCTTTTATACCATAAGCTATATTCCTTGGTGTTCTTTAGATATCTTAGAAGTCTCTTGACAGCAATCATGTGTGATTCCTTGCGATTAGCAGAGAATCTTGCAACTATTCCAACTGCGTGTGATATATCTGGTCTAGTATGAAAAACATACATTAGTTTTCCAATTTTTGATCTATACAAGGTCTGATTTACCTCATTTGATTTGTCTTCTTTTGTCAGCATACATCTGGTTTCCATAGGTGTTCTAACTGGCTTGTAATCTTCCATTTTGAATACTTTCAACACTTCCTTGATGTATTTGGACTGAGTGATATATATGTCTGCATCTTGTTGAAGAATCTATAGACCAAGAAAGAATTTGATCTCCCCAAACATCGACATCTCAAATTATTTTCTCATTTCATTAACAAAGGATTTACATAAAATTTCATTACCCCCAAATATGATATCATCAACAAATATTTTAGCAATTAGAATATTACCATCGGTATCTTTTTTTAAGTATAGATTTATATTTTCACTTGTTCTTACAAATTCAATGCTTATCAGATAGGAGTGAAGTCTTTCATAACAGGCTCTAGGTTCTGGTTTCAATCCATACAAGGATTTATGTAGTCTACATACCATGTTTCTCTTTTCTAGATCAACAAACCCTTCTGGTTGTTCAATGTATACATCTTCTTCTAGTTTTCCATTTAGGAATCTAGATTTGACATCCATCTAGTATACCTTGAATCCTTTGAATGCAGCATAAGAAAATAATATTCTAAATCCTTCTATTCTGGAAATGGGCGCAAAGGTTTCTCCATAATCAATACCTTCTTCTTGTCCATACCCCTTGCATACTAATCTTTCTTTATTCCTTGTGACTTCTTCATTCTCATTTAGCTTGTTTCTGAATATCCATTTGGTTCTGATGACATTCTTGTCATCTGGTCTTGGTACTAATGTCCATGTACTATTATTATCAATTTGTTCTATCTCTTCATTCATAGCACTTACCCATTCTTCATTTTTAAGTGCAGTATTAATAGATTTAGGCTCAAATTCACAAATTAAACATTTAGTGTTTAGTGACTTACTTCTTATTCTCATTCTAGTCTTCTTATCTCCTATGATCTGATTCTTTGGATGATGTCTTCTATCATACTTGGAAATTTCTGGTTCATCTCTTTTTCCATCATTCTAATCATCTTCTTGACCTTCATTCTGATCTCCATCACTCAGAACATAATTTTGAGGATTTTCCTAATTTTTGGTAATTGCAGCCTAATGCTCAGGTGCAATGTTTTGTTGCTTAGGTAGAGTGTCAGTTTCTTCAGTGTAAACAAACATGTTGTAGTCTTCTGGTTCTTTTCTTCTTTCCTTCCCATTTTTCTATGCATATTCATCTATTCTGATATTTTCACTTTCAATGATCTTGTTAGAGGACTTGTTAAGACATTTATAAGCCTTACTCTTGGTAGAATACCCTAGAAAGATACCTTCATCACTTTTGGAGTCAAGATTTCCATTTCTATTATCTTTCAAAATATAAAATTGACTACCAAAAATTCAGAAGTAACTTACATTGGGTGTGTAACCATACCAAAACTCATAGGGTGTCTTTTTGGTGTCTTTCTTCAATTGTACTTTATTCAATGTGTAGATAGTAGTACTGACAGCTTCTCTCTAGAAATTTTGAGTGATGCTTTTCTCTATCATCAGTGTTCTAGCACAATCAACAATGGATCTATTTCTCCTCTCAAAAATCTCATTTTGTTGTGGTGTTCTTGGTGCAAAAACCTATCTTTTAATTCCATGCTCATTGCAATAGTTAGTGAATTCATCAAAAACAAATTCTCCTCCTCTATCTGATCTTAAGCATTTCAATTCCTTACCACTTTTTTTCTACCATAGCTTTATACCATTTAAACATCTTGAATGCTTCTAATTTTTATTTTAAGAACATAACTGTCATCATTCTAGAATAATCATCTACAAAGAGAATGAAATATCTATCACCATAGTAACTCTTTGTTCTCATGGGTCCACATAGATCAGTATGGACTAATTCTAGAATTGCATTAGACGTATGATCTTTTCTCTTGAAACTAGACTTTGTCATCTTACCTTTTTGACAATTCTTACATAGGATATGCTTGGGCTTTGACATGCTCGGTAAGCCTCTTACTTTCCTTTTATTGCTTATCTTTATAATTTTGTCAAAATTCACATGACATAATCTCTTATTCCATAACCATACGTCTTTGTTTTTATCCATTAAACAAGTGGTTTTAATGTCATCAAGATAGAAAAGGTTACCTTTTGTCTGTTCACCAGTTTCGATCAACCTTCCTGATTCATTAAAGACCTTTGCCTTTTTATTCTCAAATGCTACTTGGTGACCTATGTTATTCAACTGTGAAACACTCAACAGATTATAATTAAGTCCTTTTACCCAGTATGCATTTTCACATTTGATCAGGTTATTTAGCATTATACTCACTTTACCTTCAAATGGACAAGGTTGTATTATTACCCATTCTTACTGATCCACCATTATAGTAATCAAAAGTTTCAAATTTTTATTTATCACCAGTCATGTGGTGAGTGCAACAACTATCTATAATCCAGACGTCATTCTTACTAACCTTAGATATGAGTGCAGTCTCTACATACCTATCATCTTCATCTGAATCATCCTTCATGGCCAAAAATTCCATCTCAATGTCTTCATTAGATTTAGTGTAAGTATATCCATCTCTGTTCTTAGCTAGGTAACAAGATTTATTCCCTTTTTCCTTGTAGTCTCGGGTATATCTTCTGTCAGATTGTCAGTTTCTTTGGTAATATTTGTTGTCACTTCTATCAAACTTATTTTCAAATGATCTATCATTACTTCTGTCGTATTTTCTTCTATTAGGACATCTAGCAGCAAAGTGTCCAATCTCCTTACAATTAAAACATACAAGTGGTAATTTACCTTTGTATCTACCTTTGCCTCTCTGCAATCTTCTAACAATTATTGCTTTAATATAATCAAGATATGGGTCATCACTATCACTTTCACTATCATTTCTAATAGTGTGTTTATGACTTGACTTACTTATTTTCAAAGAAGATTTGAATGCATACTCAATAGATGGTAAGACACTATTATCAAAGTTATTCATCTCAAATAAAATCAGTCTACCAACCAAACTATCTAGAGTGAAATTATTGTTTGCTACTTCTCTCATTTCTTGTATAGCATATACTCTAATAGAATATACAAGCAGTAAGGTTCTTAGGATTTTACTTACCACTGTCTCTTCTTCAAGTATCCCTCCAACTCCTCAGATAGCATTGACTAGTTGTTTTATTCTACAGTTGTACTGAGTGATATTTTCCCCTTCTCTCATTCTTAGGTCATCAAATTTACCTCTTAGGATTTCTTCCTTAGCTCTCAGTACATTAGCATCTCCTCCATGTACCAGCTTCAATTTGTCCCACATTTTCTTTGCAGAGGTGCATTTTTTGACATCTTCAAATTCAACATCGGAGAGAGAGGAAGCAAGTTCTATCATCATGCAATTATGCTCATGCTTTGCTCTTAATTTTTCAAGTGTGTGAGGTCCTGTAGGCAACACAAATTCAGTATCTAATTATTGAACAACATCATTTCCAACACCTAATAGGTGGAGTCTTATTCTACTTTTCCATGATGCAAAGTTGTTCTTGTTCAACTTGGGCACATCTTATTTTCTCATATTGTGATCTTTTGCTTGAGTTATTAAACTCCCTTTCTTGGAACACAGGCTCTAATACCAATTGTTAGAATAACTAAGAGGGGGGTAAATTAGTGGCCTAAAAAATATTCCAATAAATTAACCCAAAAACTTAGTACCACAATATTAAGCCTCTAGTTATCTTCTATCATACAAGATGAATGCCTTCAAATAATCTCAACAAATAACTATTTTTCAGAGTTCACTGTTAAACCTTATTCTTACTATTTACTAATTAGTAGTATTTTATTTACCGAAATGTAGTAAATAACTTAGTGTATACCAATCAATCCAAATTAGTTATGTGTAATGAAAAACACTAAATTAATGACTCATAAACACATTGACACATGTATTTTTAATGTGGAAACCCTGTTAAGGAAAAAAACACTTGGGACTGGTAATCCAAAATGTTCACTCTTCTGAAGTGATCTTGGTGAAGAGCCAACCCTATTAAAGGTTACAAACACACTGTTAGGTGTGACCTTGTTAGAGGATTTAAATAGAACAGTTTGTCACTTGATATCTGGCATCTCTATGCTACCTTTTATGACCAAACCCAGTGTAGTTTGTCAAATGGTATCTGGCATCTCATGCTATCTTCATGACCAAACCTTTTGATACTCCTTGGGATGTATCTCAATATAGAAAGTATTTTTAATTCCTGCTTGGTTAAGAGACTTTCTGATTCAATGGTTAAATTAAAATAGTAAATGATCTGTTCATACATACAACTTATACTTTGCAGATTTTCAGATCTATTGTAAGCTCATAATACCTTTCTGATCAATGTATCTTTTCAATACCTTTGCTCCACTTCTTTCTTCTCAGTGATGTTGTGCTTCTCTATTTCTTGGTGTCCATAGAATTAGCTTTGTTCTTCAGCTTGATTGATCAGGACTGTATGAAGTTGTTCTTCACCAGTTTCTTTCCAGCATCCTTCCTCTCTATTCACCCCTGATTCACAATGAATTAGATTGTCTCTTTACAGACATGATTTCACCATTTTTGAGTTCTTGACTTTCTTATTCTTGGCTTGATCTGCAATTTTAGCCAATCTTTCTTTAAATATTTACTTCAGTTTTATCCTGTAGATTTCTCTTTGAAAACTAGAATAAAACAACTTTAAATATTTCTCTTATCTATGGCTTTAACTTTTCAATAAAAGAAATATTAACAACCAGTTAACTCCTTCTTTAGCTCTGTCTACCTAAGTCTTTTGTTGTTTCTGAACTTTAGTTATTTTTGGTGTTTCAACTCTCTGTTACCTTCAATAAACACTTCAGTTCTCCTTGGGAAACTCCATCGGGGTTGTTTGTCCATCGGTCATTACTATGAAGTTCTTCTCATCAGTAATGCTTGTGATTCTACTCGTCGGTAATTCTTGTTGGGTTTCTTGCTTGGGAATCACTGTGACTTTACTCTCGGGGTTCTCTATCTGTCGGGGTGCACTGCCCGTCGGTGTTTGTAGTCACTTAGTAATTACTGATCTTTTATGCATTAGTGAAAGCATTATCTTTAGCTTCCTGGTTCTCTGAAGTCTTTGACACTTTGAATATAACCAATCATATTATATCAATTTAACATCAATGACAATGCAATACATCAACTAATTTAATGTCTTGCATTAACTTTCTGCATCTTGGTGATCACGAACTTAACATATTCAAACATTCATTCAGTTATAGTTCATCAAAATTTGCATCAAACATTAGTCAAATCTGGGGCATTGAAATTTCAAACTATCATCAGTGGGGCATTTTCAATTAAGGTATGTTCAAATAAGTTTCACATTGGGACATCACATCAATATTCACATTAGGATTTTGAATCAGGTTCCGCATCTCGAATCAGGTTATCAGATCAATCAGTCATCAAATTATCAATCAGGCATCAAATTATCAATTAGGACATCAAATTTTTTTTGAATCAAATGCGCTTTACACATCAATTCAAAGAGTTGCATTTGGAGACACCTAAAATTGGTGAGGTGTTTTATAATCAATCAAATCTGCATTTTCAATCAAATCTCATCAAATTGCTCTAAAATCAATCAAAATTGACTTAATCGATTCAAATGGACATTTATTAAATCAAATTGGGACAAAATCAAATTAAATAAAAGGATCAATTAACAATGACATTAATTAATTAAATATATGCCTAAAGGGATTAATCAAACTATATAATTGATTTTAATCAATTAATTGTATAGTTTAAATCAAAATTAAATCCAACCTATTCCCCTACATGGCTAATTTAATTAATTGATTGAATTAATAAATCTTATTATATTTCAACAAAGAATTTGAGGAACCAATGAGAATTGATCACATGGAGCACTCCAAACTTTGCAATCTTGATCACTCATTTTGGAACTTTAAATCCTCGTCACTCAATTTGTCCCTTTGTCCCAACCTTTGAGACAATAATTTAAATTGTCCCCTCATTTGAAACCATTTGAAATCCTCTCACTCAACCAAGACTAAATCATGATCAATTAACTCCACCCCCTACACTTGTTAAAATCCTATAAATAAAGAGCATTTTGTAAGAATAAGGGAATCCTAGACATTTGAATGCAAATCATCTACATTATAGTCATTTTTAGAGAGATCAAAGCAACTTGAGTGCATTTTCAAGAATTTGGATGAAATGTTGAGATAATTTGAGTGAAATATGAACTAGATAGGCATATCATTATCAATTTTCTCATTATAGGATAGTCACTAGTAGATATTTAAGCTAAGAGCTCTCTATTAGCATGCTTAGATAGAGATCCATGGGATGCTTAATGATTTCCTTTCAATTCTTCGCTTAATTGTTGATATTTTTCAATAAAATTGTTAGAAAATAAACTAATCTCATGAAGTTGTAAAATTCACACACACAGTTATAAGTGATAAGTGGGTATATCAGAGGAGATTAGATCTAAGGAGTTGAGTATTGGATCTAAATTGTATGTTCGGGGTCTAATGCTTGTAGAAGATCTATGCTATATCTTAGATTTATCTTTGTAATTGGCCATAACCGGGAAGCCCTTACAACCCAACATGTTGAATGTAATTGTTGTTTTAGGGAAATATATCTCATATGTTGATTTATTTATGTGTTACTGATTGTTTTTATTGTTGTTGTTTTGGGTTGCTAGTTTGGACAGTCCAACCTTGGACCCTCCGACCTGCATCCTATCATACTCAGAGATAAAAGGTATTGACTTTGAGGATACCTTTTCTCCTATTGATAGAATTGAATTTGTGAGGATGTTTTTGGCATATGCTACTTAAAAAATTTTAAAGGTATATCAGATGGATGTTAATTTTACATTCTTGAATGGAGAGTTGGAAGAGGAAGTATACATTGAGAAACCAGATGGTTTTTCTTTGATTGATGAGGATGACATAGTTTGGAGATTGAAGAAATAACTTTATGGATTAAAAAAGCACCTAGAGCCTAGTATGCGATATTGGATAAGTATTTACTGACACTTGGTTTCAGTAAAGGTACTAATTTGCACTTCAAAATTGATCATGATAACATCTTAATGGTTGAAGTATTTGTGGATGATATTATCTTTGGTGGAAATGAAAATTTGAGTAAGGAATTTTTTGGTTAGATGAAAAAGGAATTTGAGATGTCTATGATAGGTGAGATGACATTTTTACTTGGACTACAAATTATACAAAATGTTAAAGGTATTAAATCATATCTCAGTCTAAGTGTGTGTGAATAAAATACACCTTCATGAAATTAGTTTATTTAACTACAATTCTATGGGAAAATAATAGAAATTTAAGCTAAGAATTGCAATTAAATCAATAAGCATCTCATGGATCTCTATCTAAGCATGTTGATAAACCTCTCAGCATTAATCTCTATCAATGACAGTCCTAGAACAAGAATTTGATGAAGATAAATGCCTAAATCTAACTCAATTCTCTCAAATCATGATAAAATTGTATCCAAATGCACTCAAAATGATCTCCATGATGCAAAAATACTATGATAATCTCTCAAAATGCTCAAATTTCTATGAAAATGACAAGAGGTTTGATGTTTTGCATTCAATTTTTTAGGATCTTTAATGCTCTCAAAATGGCTTCTATTTATAGGATTTTCCCAAGGGTAGGGGGTGGAGTTAATTTATCATAGTTAATCCATGGTTGAGTGAGAGGCTTTCAAATGGTTTCAAATGTGGGGAAAATTTAAATGATTGTCTCAAAGGTTGGGACAAAGAGACAAATTTGAGTGATTGAGATTGAAAGATCAAAATGAGTGATTGAGATTCAAATTTAGGAGTGATCCATGTGCTTTGTGTTCTCAATTACCATTGGTTTCTCAAATTCATGTTGAAAGATATTAGGATTATTTAATTCAATCAATTAATTAAATTATCCATGTAGGGATGGATAGGCTCAATTTGATTTTTGATTTAAACTATACAATTAATTGATTAAAATCAATTATATAATTTTGATTGTCCATTTTAGGCTTATATTTGATTATTTGATGTCATGGTTAATTAATACTTTGATTTAATTTTATTTTGTCCCAATTTGATTGATAAATGTCCATTTGATTTGATTTTGATCCATTTTGATGCAATTTGATGAGATTAGGAGAAATTTGATGAAAAATGCAGATTTGCTTGTTTAGAGAACACCTGGTCAATTTTAAGAGTCTACAAATGCCCCTCTTTCAATTGATGTGTGAAGCCCATTGATTCAAAGAAGACTTGATGTCCTAAGAATTGATTTGATGTTGATTGATTGATGCAAAACCTGATATAAAACTGATAACTTGATATGAAATTATGATGCCAACCCTGATGAGAAAGTGATGTGAAATCCCTAATTTGATAGATGCAAAATGCCCCACTAATTAAAGTTTGAAATTTTAATTCCCCAAATTTAATGTAAGATATGATGCAGAATCCTGATTTGATGATATGATGATTCCCCCTCAGAAATGAAAGTATTTTGATGTCCCGATGCAAAAAATTAATGTCACTGATGTAGAATAAGATCCAAGATGTTTTCATTTCTGAAAAACATTGATGATGATGATGTCACAACATGCCCCTAGTGTGCAGAAAATGCAGATTAGGTCCAACTGGATAAAAAATCACTCCAAAATTAGGTCAAATATCTTAAATAGGTTGAAAACCCCAAATTTACTATTCATTTTCACTTTTTACCATAGAGATTTTGCTCTGGTCCTTGTGAGATTGACAGCAATGGTGGTCCCCATTCATGAGTATCAGTTTGAGAGATTACATCAGTATTAGAGACCCTTAGACTATGGACCTACGTGAAGTGGCTTTGACCTTCCTAGTGCATTTATTGCATTGTTTTGATAGCATTTATTGCAATTTTAGATGCTTTTTAGATTAGATTTTGCAAAATTCCACCTAGGATAGATTAAATGACACCTAGGGTAGTTAAACGCCACCTCTGCACAATGAAATGATGCATAGGAGTAGTAAAACACTACCTAGTAGTTAGGTCAAAAATGGCATCCAATGTGTAAAATGTCTCATAGAAAACCCTTCAGCATAGGTATGTTTTAAATGTTGCCTAGGAAGTTTTAAATGACACCTAGGTTTGAGAAATATCACGTATGCTATAAAGTACCACTGTTGGGATTAATGGGAAGTAGTACTAAGAGGGGAGGGGTGAAACAGTACCTCTAAATGTTTTAACACTTTTCACCTTTCATCTTTAGTAATCAATCTTTACTGTATTATCGACCATATCTGATGTTCTTTCTTATGCATGTAGTATTAATTCATAAACTTAATTGTATGAAACATTCATGAAAGTAATAGACACATAACACAAGAGATAATATCACATAAAACTCCTATTAGGAAGTAAAAACTATAGTGGGGATGGCACCCACAAAAATTCACTATCTGCAGAATGGAAGGGAGTTGGTAAAGGCTTACAATTGATCACTTCTGATGATCTAGCATATTAGGAGATTTACAATAGGACTATTAAGTCCACCTTCCTTGGAAGGATTTCTTAAGTGTACCCCACTTGTTAGAATGTGTACATTATGTTTGACCTGACTGTATGCAATCTATAATTTCTAATTACAGATCCTTTAAAGCTCACAGTATATGAATATCACCTATAGTGATTGATTAATACCTTTTCTTTCTTGTCGGTAGCCTATATTCTATTCTTGACAACTGATTTGATCTTTTTCTGTGTTGTTGCATGAATTCACTTGCCTAATCCTTAAATGCTCTTAGTGTCTACGATCATCATCGAACAACATGTTCACAATTGATTGAGAATCTATTTATACAAGTATTTGACCTATTTTAGAATCACGCATTACAATGTTAACTCTAGATCCAAGGTATACAACTTGACCTTGATCCTTTAGTTTGCATGTTTTAAAATAGTTAAACTGGTATAAAAATAATAATTACATTGATTTCTCTACACGTAATGTATTTAAAACAAATCAAGAAGCTAAATATAAAGCTTCAGTGGTTTATTTGACGTGGAAAGTCAGATCCACTTTTTGCGGGATGTAACTGACTGTCAGTTCTTGATCATTAGTGTGAACTGAAAGTCTATCAGTGTTTCTTCATTGAACTGATTGTTGGGTTCGCTTCATCTATCAGGTTCTACTCTTTACTTTTTTGTTAGGTTGTACTTCTGGTTACTCATCGGGTTCCCTTGTCTTTTTTTCATCGGGTAACACTAAATAGTGTTTGGCGAGATGCTTTGTACTTGGAAGTATCGGTAACCTTGGTGTCAGGTAGTGTTGTGCCCTATCTGTCAGTGTAGTATAAACTGATGGTGTTTATCATGTTTTCCCTTGCATATACTAATGGAAAAATATAATGTCTTCAATCTCCCCCTTTGACATTAGTATAAAAAACTGATATGTGCATAATACTAAAGTGTTTAGTATGTACACCATCTATATATCCTTGTCATTATATGAGTCCCTCTAGCTGTATGCATCAGTATAGTGTAAGTATATGTACATGTATACTTTCTTTTGCACTATACATTCCCCTTTTTTGTTCTCTCCTCTTTCGAATGACTGACTGTACAAATCATTTCCTTTTATTTCCCCCTTTTACAGATTGACTATACATATCGTTTCCCCCTTTTTTGATAATCATGACAAAAATGTACAACTTATAATGTACAAATTTAGGGCTTTTCTAAAAATAACAACAGAGTTCTTCGATGCGCTCAGTACTTACTCTGATCCATATGGCTGGTGAGCGACCTATTTGGAGTGCGTTGGATTGAGTCAATGTCACTCTCCTAAATTCTCCCTTATCACTTTGTTTTTGCTCTGCTCTTTCTTCTCAAATCGCATGTGAGAAATGAAGTGCTTCCATCGATTATTTATAGACTTTTTCCTTAAGTCTATCATAAATGCTCAACAACTCGTCGGGTCATGAAGACAGAGTTTTTTGAGAAGACTCTTCAAATAACATTCTTGGTGTTGACAAGATGCTCGGGATGGCTGTTAAGACTCCTTTCTCTGATGGATATTGGTGTTGTGTCAAGAGAACATTGTAACTTAGCTTCCTTACCGATGGGTGTCGGGTTACATTAGCGACTTAGCCTTTTTATGTGTTGACCGACAATTCTTGGCAAGTGTAAACAGCTCATCCTCTATATTCATCGATGATTTTTGGTATGTGTTTACCGGTGGAGTTTTTTCTCAAAATTGTAACCAGTAACATAATATGCATCTTTATTCATGCATATTTTGACTATCTATCAATTTGTATAATGAAATTGATGCAAAATATGACTTGGTGTAGTGTAGTTCCATACTTGTTCATCTTTAGGTGGGGGTGGTGATGTCACTAGGTCCATGGGATGAGGTGTCACCTACTGCATTTCTTGGTCCAGCTTCTTCGGTGGTTGAAGATTTCCTCCACATTTTCTTTCTCATTTTCTTGATGTCTTCAATGGTGTTACCATTTGCAAAAGTGGTGGTTTCTATTATTCAGTCTCTATAGTCCTTCTTTAGATGTCCAACCTTATGATAGTGCAAACATGCAATTCCTAGGTTGGTCCAACCTCTAGACCTTTTGGTCCATGTTCTCATGCAGTTTGCAACTATGTGGCCATATCTACCACATGTACAGTTTATCCATGTATTGTAGTCCCAAACATATGAATTATCGACTCTCCTCAGTTTAAAAGCATTTTCTTCATTTTTGGGTTTCCATGCTTCAATTTTCTTCTTCCTGCATTCAAGAGATGTGTGCCCATGCATTTTTTAGGTGGGACAATACTTGTCCATATAGGTTTCCTTCTTTGGTTCTTTCACCTTTGATTTACATTCATGTGCTTTATGTCCTTTCTTGCTGAAATTATAACAATGTCCAATGAATGTAAATGTGGATTTAGGAATACCTTTTTCTTTGCTCATGCAGACATTTGAGGTGTGGCCTTTCTTTCCACAGTGATTTCATTTCAGCTTCCTTGGTCTAGGATTGGTGTAGGCATCTTTTGGATCAACTTCATTTGATGACTCTGCATGCTCCGTGTACCCTAGTCCAGTGTTGGTGTTGGGTCTTCTTTGTGCATTCAAAAATTCATCCATCCTTTTTGTACTCTCTTCAACTCTCTTAATCATGTCATTATATTGTTGTATAATTCTAGCCTCGTGCTTTAGTTTTTCGTTTTATTCTCTTAGTTCATCAATAATCTGTATTCTTTCAATGAGTTCCACATTCATTTTGTTTGCTTCTTGACTCATAAGAATAATCTGATTAGTTACCTCATGGTGATGCTCTATAAGTCTTTGTATATTAGACTCCTTTTCTTGTATCTTGTCTATTATCTTTCTTCTATCATCAATAGCTATAGTTCTTTCTTATTTAGCTTTCCTTCCATTGTTCATGAAATCAATCATTTTTACCATACATGTCTCTTGACCAATTTGCAGAGATTTGACTTGTCTAGCCAGATGTAGATTGATTTCAGTCAGGCTTGTGATGCTTTCTTCTGATGTATCTAATGCCTTGCTTGTATTTTATCTTGAAGACTCAAAGAAATATAGAATCTCTTCCTCAAGGTAATTTGTCTCATTATAGTGAGAAGCCATAATCTTTATTTCATCCAGTAGCTTCTCATACTGATTCTAGCTTTATACTATTCATGGAACATATGTATTTCAAGATTTTTATTCTCAATATTTTTATCAAGTTTGTACTTCTCCATTGTATGATATTTTCTCTTAAGCCTTTAAGCTTTCCAAGAAGACACTCAGCTCTGATACCAATTGTTGGGATTAATGGGAAGTTGTAATAAGAGGGGAGGGGTGAATTAGTACCTCTAAAACTTTTAACACTTTTCACCTTTCATCTTTAGTAATCAATCTTTATTGTATTACCGACCATATCTAATGTTCTTTGTTATGCATGTAGTATTAATTCATAAAATTAATTGTATGCAACATTCATAGAAACATTCATGAAAGTAATAGACACATAACACAAGATACGATATCGCAGAAAACTCTTGTTAGGAAGTAAAAACTGTGGTGGGGATGGCACCCAAAAAACTTCACTATCTACAGAATGGAAGGGAGCTAGTAAAGGCTTACGATTGATCACTTATGATGATCTACCCTATTAGGAGTATTGATGTCGAGACCTATTAGAATCTAATCTGTTAAGAGCTTTTAGCAACACTAATGAAGTGTGCACTCGATTAAGAGATTTACAATAGGACTGTTAAGTCCACCTTCCTTGAAAGGATTTCTTAAGTGTACCCCAGTTATTAGAATGTGTACAATATTTTTGACCTGACTGTATGCAATCTATAATTTATGATTATAGATCCTTTAAAGCTCATATTATATGAATATCACCTATAGTGATTGATTAATACCTTTTCCTGCTCGTTGGTATCCTATGTTCTGTTCTTGAAACTGATTTGATATTTTTCTGTGTTGTTGCATGAATTCTCTTGTCTGATCCTTAGATGCCCTCAATGGCTACAATCATCATCAAAAAACATGTTCACAATTGATTGAGCATCTATTTATACAAGTATTTGACCTATTTTAGAATTACGCATTACAATGTTAACTCTAGATCCAAGGTATACAACTTGACCTTGATCCTTTAGTTTGCATGTTTCAAAATATTTAAACTAATAAAAAAAAAAAAATTACATTACTTTCTCCACACGTAATGGATTTAAAACAAATCAAGAAGCTAAATATAAAACTTCAGTGATTTATCTAATGTGGAAAGTCAGATCCACTTTTTGCGGGATGCAACTGACTATCAGATCTTGATCGTCGGTGTGAATTGAAATTCTGTCGGTGTTCCTTCGTTAAACTCATTGTCGGGTTCCCTTCATCTGTTGGGTTCCACTCTTTATTGTTTCATTGGGTTGCACTGTTTGTTACTCATCAGGTTCCCTTGTTATTTTTGTCATTGGGTAACACTAAATAGTGTTTTTCAAGATGCTTTGTACTTGGTAGTATCAGTAACCTTGGCATTGGGTAGTGTTATGCCCTGTCTGTCGGTGTAGTATAAACCGATGGTGTTTATCATGTTTTTCCTTGCATATACTAATGAAAAAATATAATGTCTTCAATGACCTCTAATAATTTAAATCACATGTATGATGTCTAAAATGGTGCATGGTGTTTTAAATGATGCATACACTTAGCCAAGTGACAGCTACTGGAAAATTGATAATAAAAAAAAACCTGATTTTAGGATGAACAAACTGCTTTCGATTGATCATTTGGCTTATTGGATTGATTTCCAAGATAGATAGATGTATTTCTATGATGCTACTAAGTTTTTAGGATGTTTAGAATAATAATATAAATGGATGTTTGATGTGTCAATCAAGTTGGGTAGAAAAACTGATGTATTTCTCCCTTCTCAAGATCTAGAGGTTAGGAACAATATGTTGATGCGCTCAAAAAGAGCAAGGATAGATTTGAATTAGTTGATTGATGTGAAATAATCCACTGATATAAAGATGCTAATATAATTCACTTTTTTTATAAAATGTAGGCACATTTCCATAAGTTGTATGTACGGAATATTGCACATTGGATTTTTGATTTGGTTGACAAGATGAGGAATCTGGAGAGACAAATTATTGAGCAGTGTGAGCTAAGCTTCCTTCTTGATCTCCCTCAGTTTCAGTTGAACCAAGGTTTAATTATAGCTATGGCTGAGTGTTGGCACTCTAACCATAATACCTTCCATCTACCCCTCAGTGAGATAACTATCACACCTTAGGATGCATACAGATTGCGAGCATTCCTACTCAGGAGAGAGAGTATACTATGGTCAAGTGTATGATGGAAATGCATGCATCTAGGTGTTCAAAGATGATACTATTGGCAATGATACCATCACATGGGCTCAGTTTTCTTCATTTCCCACTTTTCGAGTGATCTTGGGTGCAGTCATTGGTGGTTTACTTCTGCCAGATCGACGAGGTCACTCAAATGGGGTTGCATTTTGGAGGACTTGATTGCACATTCTCAGAGATTTGATTGGGGATATTGTGTGTTAGCATAGATGTATCATGATTTTGATGAGGTTGTGTACAGAGCTAGTGTAGTGATATTAGCAGGTGTAGTTTTGTTATAGTTATGGACCTGGGATCACATCCTAATTACGAGACCTATAGCTACTCGGGTTTGAGGCCGAGGATGCCTGTATGCATTTTTGTCTGATGGGATTGTTGTCTAGCATCGTTCGGGAAAAATTGAGTATTGGCATCGCACCATTGATTATATTGATCAGGTCATGTGGATACCTTACCTTGGTTGTGAGGGATGGTGGGAGGATTATGATGAGCTTCCCTATATGTTTTCACCGCGGTAGATGATTGGTCGATCACCACTTGTTATTGAGATGTTCTTCTTCAAGAGAGTTTCTAGGCAGTACGACAGAGTACAAGACATGCCTCATGGTCATGCTTTATAGGCCTGAGTTCAGGCAGAGAGATTTATGGGGGGCACAATGGTGGATTACCAGTTTTCTTGTACAAATATTGATCGATTAGGATATATCATATGGGAGATGTTGGATCATGTTTTTGATGTAGGGGTATCTATGGAATACTGAGAGTGGCTCTCTTTTCATAGGTTTATGATATTTATAGCTCCTGTGGAACCTATCCTAGATGTTGATGAGTGCTCTAATGATGATAGTGGAGATGGTGGTGATGGAGGTGGTGGTGGTAGGAGGAGAACACGGAAACAAAGATCTCCTTAGGTACAGAGAGTTGTGGGACCTCAAAGGCAGGGTGGTCATGTGAGAGCTCGAGGTGGTGGATTTGGTCAGCCTAGGAAGAGACAGGCACATGTACCTTTGTGAAGATAGGCACAACATAGACCAGCTATAGATTGGTGTAGGTAGAGACATAGATGGATATAGTTGGCTAGACAGGTTCCCTTATAGGTTCCTTAACAAGGTCAGGGTCCTCCTTAGAGACCAACATCTCCATAGAGACAGGTGCCTCCTCAGGTAGATCCATAGGTTGTGACATCATAGGTTCATGTTGCCCCATACGTATCTCTTGCTCCATATGAACCTCAGGCTCCTTAGATTCCTCCAATTGTAGCTATTCTAGTACAAGATGTGAGGACTTTGTAGGTAGGGATGACTACTATGACTGGGCTGATGGATCAGGTGACTACTATGCTACAACAGTTTCTGACTATGATGGCATAGTTTCCAAATGTTGCTAGTATGAGTCAGATACCAAAGACTACTCAAGATAGATTGGGTGATAGGGATCTAGATGGCATAGGGGGTATACGTACAAGTGACAGATCAGGTGTTGTGACTGTTGATGGATTAGGTACCCCCGTTGGGTCGTGCAATAGATCTGAGATTTGATCTTCTGATATGACATTGATGTATCATTTATATTTATTGATCAGGACCTTGATTATGGATCATTTTTTCGATGTATCTTGATATACATATTTGTTGTACTCTTTGATGATGGACATTTATTTATGATGACTCTTTGATTCCCCCCATTGATTTTGTTATGATGTTGATGTGATATTTCTTTATATGAAGATCTACGTGCTTTCTATGATACATTTACTTTTGTTCTATTCTATGGATGTAATGTCTTATTTTATTACATAGATAAATGGATGCAAATTATATATGCAACTACTTCTATATGGTTTTGATCTTATCATGATGTTATGGTTTACGCAATGCAATGGTAAAATGCATGCAACTATCTTTTTGAATTTTGATGTATGCAACTTTATTGATGAAATGCAATCTTAAGGATGGAAATGAATAATGATTTAATGCTTCTTATCTTTACTTTTCTTTTGATGTATAAAGATAATGATTAATGATTAATGAATGAATCGATGCAAAAGATAATCTCACATTGTTGATTTGAAACCATTGAATTGATTTAACTCCACAATGATTAACCCCCATTGAACTTGGAAAAAATCCTCTAAATAATGCAATTAATCTAACATGAAAATGTAATGCAATGCAACTAACTATCATTGATTTTTGTGAAAGAAATGCAAAAGAGATATATTTTCATCATTGAGTATTGTGGAACTAGGAGTCTATATAATCCTTACTGGTGCCACTGCAACCATAAGAATATGAATATGACTTTCATCTCAATTAGAAACCTCATTAGGAAACTAGTACAACCCTCACTAGTTGAATGGCCAACTATGGGAGTATGAATACTAGTTTCATCAGATTCAATGTTGCAAGTGGATTTTGGTATTAAGATATGGAAGATATAAATAGCCAAGGTGTCCTTTTTCATAAACAAACAAAGGTTAACCTACGTTCCTATATGAATGTCCTCGATGGTTCTTTGATGACCATGTTGTTACAAAAATTTACACAAGTTAGTGTATCTTCCTCAAAATAGTCACACAAAATTCAATAAAAACATCATGTCTTCATCATCGCCAATCTAGTCGAAACATCATTGATTAGCTAAAAATAAAATGACTTGAAAAGGTCAATGAAAATCATCAAAAATTTCAAGTGTTTTGCAATGTATCAAGATTTTCAATAAGAACTCCAAACATTATGATCATTTAGGGTATTGTCAATTTTTAATCCTGATAAATAGGTCAATGAAGTTAGAGGATCAAGTTATGCGATCAAACTGTTTAGGTTGAACAATGATATCCATCAAAGGTTCCAAAATATCTCTCCTCTAAAGTTTTGCAAATTTGCTTCTGTCATGTGACCAAGATGTAGCACTTCTAAATCTGTTTGTACCAAAAACCAATGATTTTCCCCAAGTGATAAGTGAAACCATGTGTAAGGCTTGGGCTAATGAAACCTAGCATGTGACAATGCAGCTGAGAGAGTTTATTATGAGTATGCACAAATGACAGATGCAATGAGGATGTGTACAAATGAGATGGTGATAAGGAAATATGTACAAATGCAACTAGGAAAGACCTAAGGGAACAAAAAGCACCTGTTTCCAGGTTTCACTTTTTGGCTTTATTGCTCTTTTTTCTCTTTTTTTCTTTTTTTACTACCAAGGCACCTATTGCTAGGTTTTCACCAAGTCACTTTTCTCTTTTTTCAATTTTTTCAATTTTTTATTTTTTTCTATTTTTTTTTATATCATCAAGGCACCTATTTCTAGGTTTTCACCAAGGAAACAAATTCTAATTTTTGAATGTTTTTCTTTCTTCATGTTCAATTTTCTCCTTTTTCTGATTTTCTGCTTTTTCATTATTTTTAATTTTTTATCTGTCTGATTTTTTTGAATATTGATCTTTTCTCATTTTCTTGGATTTTTCACTTTTCTCATGTACAAAGAAGATGCTAGCTCATCTGATACAATCATCTGATACTCTTTCTTTTGATACTCTTTCATCTGATTAGGTATGAAACCTCTTTAAATGAATGTTATTAATGGGCTCTTGCAACTCATCACCTTCACAATCAGTTAGTTTGTAGGTTCCCATTCCAAAAGAAGAAGTGATGACAAATGGGCCAAGCCAATTCGCTTCCCATTTTCCCTTTTTTTCTCTATCAGCTTGATTTTAGGGTTTTCTCTTAACACTAAGTCTCCTACTTGAAAGTTTCTTAGTTTGATATGCTTATTGTATTTTCTTGAAATTTTGTTCTGATATACCTTCAAATGATGATATGATTGTGTTTGATGTTCCTCCAACAATTCCAATTTTTGAAGTTGGGAAACCCTATAATCCTTATCAGTGATTAATCCATGTAGTGAAACTCTTAGGGAAGGAATCTCAACTTCTAAGGGTAAAACAACTTTGGCCCCATAAACCAAGGAGAATGGTGTAGCTCATGTTGGTGTTGGGATGCTAGTTCTATAGGCCTACAATGTTGGGTTTATCTGAATATGTTAATCTCTTCCTAATTTATCAATCGATCTTTTCAATATTTTGAGGATATTCTTGTTCGTAGCCTCAGCTTGTCCATTACCTCGAGGATAGTAAATGGAGGAATAATGGTGAGTGATATGAAATGTTTCACAAAGTTCATCAACATCTTTGTTCTTGAATTTTTTTCCATTGTCTGTGATGATGTCATGAGGAATACAATATCTATAAATGATATGTTGAAGGATAAACATGGAAATTTGTTTTCCCATTGCAGTTGTCAAAGGAACGGCCTCTACCCATTTAGTGAAATATTATGTCGCTGTGAGGATGTATTTATTTCCATTAGAAGATGGTGAGTAAATCATGCCAATTAGATCGAAACCCCATTGATAAAATGGCCATGGTGTGATAAATGGATGCAATTTTTGTGTAGGTGCATGGATCATGTCTCCATGATATTGGAATTTTGAACAAACTTTCACAAAGTGGCAAGCATCTTTCTGTAAGGTTTTCCAAAAATACCACATCTGAAGGATTTTATTAGCTAAATTTAATCCACTCGAATATGACCCACAAATCCTCTCCTAGACATCTCTTAAAGCTAATCTTGATTCCTCTTCCTTTAGACACCTAAGGAGTGTTCTGTCAAGACCCTTACAATACAATGTGTCAAATAGGATGGTATAACGAGTTGATTGTCTTATGAAATGTCATTTGTGAGCATGGGTTTGGTCCAAAGGTAAGGTTTGGCCTTTAAGATAAGTATAGATTATTCCATACCAAGGTGAGTCATGTCCATTAATAAGGGAAATTATTTGGGTATCAGGTAAGTCAAATGTCAGTTTTTCCAACTCTTCCACCAAGAATTTGTACCTCACATTTTGATCAAGCATTTGGAGTAATGAAGCCAAGGTAGCCATTGCATTAGGTGCTCTATTTTTCTCTCATGGAATTTGCTCAAAAGTTATCAAGGAAAAATATTTTTCCAGTCATCCACCATCCTTTTATATGGCATCAATTTTTCATCTTTGGTGTTGTATTCATCATTGATTTGATTGATGACTAATTGAGAATCTCCATAAACTTGAAATTTTGTAACATTCCATTCTAAGGATATTTTGAGGCCTATGACCAAAGCTTCATATTCAGAAATATTATTTGTCCAAGGAAACAATATTTTGTAAGATTTGGGAAGTGTGTATCCTTGAGGTGTTATCAAAAGAATTCCTACCCCTGAACCATTTTAAGTATAGGATCCATCAAAATATAAGGTCCATGTCTTTGCTTCCACATTAAAAAAATTTGAATCAGGAAACTCTACTTGTATTGGATGTGTAGACTCTAAAGGATGTTCGGCCAACTGATCAACAATGACTTGTCCCTTTATTTCTTTCCTGTCCATGTACTCAATGTCAAATTCACTAAGCACCATTACCCATTTTGCAATCCTTCCCGTTAGAGCTATTTTACTAAGTAGATACTTCAATGGATCAATTTTGGAAATTAACTTCACTTTATGCATCAACATGTAATGTCTAAAATTTTGAGAGGCAAACACCACTGCTAACAAAGCTATTTCCATGAAGTTATAGTTCAATTCATATTTTATCAATGTTCTACTCAGGTAGTAAATGACTCTTTCTTTTCCTTCATTGTCTTCTTGTGTCGATAGAACCCTTAGAACCCCTAGGGATTTCTCTATTTTTGATATGTAAAGTAATAATATTTTTCCTTTGATAGGTGGCATCAAGATGGGTGGGTTCACCAAGTATGTTTTCAACAATGTGAAGCCTTTTCACACTCATCATCCCATGTAAAAATGGTGTCTTTATGTAGCAATCTTGTGAATGAATGACATTTTTCCACCAATTGGGAAACAAATCTCCTTATGGATTGAAGTCTTCCTTGAAGAGACCTCATTTGACTAATATTTTTAGGAATTTACATGTCCATGATTTCTTTCACTTTCTCAGGATCTACTTTGATGCCTTTTGCAGAAACAATGTAACCTAAGAGTTTGCCGGATTGCACACCAAAAGAAAATTTCTTTGGATTTATTCTCACTTTGAATTTCTCTAACCTTGTGAATATCTTGTCTAATAATTGTAAGTGATCCTTTATTTCATGTTATTTTTCTAGAATATCATCCACATATTCTTCTAGGAAGGTATGCATCATATCGTGGAAGATAGTGGTCATTGCTCTTTGGTAAGTTGCTCTAACATTTTTGAGACCGAAGGGCATCACATTCCAACAAAAGGTTCCCCATGGAAATGTAAAAGCTATCTTTTCTTGGTCTATAGGTTTTATTCAAATTTTATTATATCCACTAAATCCATCCATTAAGGAAAACATAGAATGACTCATTGTCAAGTCCACTATAACATCAATGCTAGGTAGCAGAAAATCATCTTTTGGGAAAGCAAGATGAAGATCTCTAAAATCCATGCAAAATCTAATGGATTTGTAATTTTTTGTGATCGGTACAATGTTTTATATCCATTCTTCATATGCAATCACTCTTATGAATCTAACCTTTAGTAACTTCTCCAATTCTACTTTTACTAAAAGTGCCACATGAGGGTGTATCTTTCTCAACTTTTTCTTTATGGGTTTCACACCGGGTATCACATTTAGATGATGCATTATAAAGCTTGGATCTAGCCCTCACATGTCACCATAAAACCACACAAAGTTCATTTTATTTGATTGAAAGAATTTGATGAACTCCTTCCTTTTTGATGGACTCAAGGATGCTACTAAATGAATGAACTTGGGATCCACTTTGGTACCAATGTTAACTTTCTCTGTTGGTTTAATAAGGATGGGTGACCTTTCATATCCATTTTCTGTTAGGGTGTTCAACCTACCTTCCTTAGGTGCCATAGTTAGTTTTTCACCTTTGGAAACATCTGATATTTTTACTTTTTTAGGTTCTAGCACTGCCACATGGTGGTTTTCACCACTAGACCTTTTTCATTTTTTTGTATTTATTTCTTTTAATTTGTGGATTGAGAGGTTGGACCCTTTTCTCTATCATTATGTCTAGATTGTATTCATTGGTGGAAGAAGATGGCTCAACTACATTTAGGTATTGGGCCATTGCAAGGTCATTGGGAAAGTATAATAGGTCATTTGGTTTGGATAAATCCCAATCAATGAGTTTGGGGTTCATTAGGGCTAAGGATTCATTTGGAAAATTACAAGTCGAAGGGTTTAGGGACATGACCACATTTGAAGGTTTGTACATTGTATCACTTAGGTCTATGACATGGGCTTCCTCAAGGTGTTCCATGGAAGTAGGATCAAAATCCCCTTTACTAGAGTCCTCATTGATTTCCATGGGAAATAATGCATGTGGATTAAATACAATGTTTGAATCACTCCCCCCCCCCCCACGAAGGTACCCAAGGTTCACCTATCCATTGATTATTCCTAGATGCTTGAACTATATTAGATTCCTGAGGCTCACTTGATACTTGTGTATAATTTGAACCTTGATGCTCATTGTCTTGACTTATGGGTATGTGCAGGATCATGGTATGCCAAACAGGTCCTTAAGTGGCAATGAAAATTGAGGAAATTAGGGTTAGGCGAGTTCACATAAAAATTTGAACAAGGTATCAATATTATATCAAAAATATGTAAGAAGAGAATCTATAGAAAATTGAATTTAATTTCTAAGATACTAACCCTTTTTTCAAAAAAAATTATTCTACATGGTAAAAATTTCAAATTTTAATGCGGTAGTATGAAAATTTTAAGAAAAAGATAAGAAGTGGTGTATGTCTGACCACATTAAACACAATCAAATGATAATATTATTTTACAAGATTCTAGATATATGTAGTAGACTCGTGTCGAAATGTGACAGATATTTTTGTGTAATTTTTTTCCAAGTAAATAATTAATTATGATTTTTCTACTACAACTTTTCTAGAATATACAAAATTTCATGTTTGACCACCTTAACTTAGTCTAAACTTAATAAAATAGAAAAATTTTAAGTTTTTTTTTATTGTAGTAGGTAAATAATAGAATGTGACTCAAGTTTTGCATTTCAAAAATGTTATACCATTTGAAAGTTATATTTATTTTCAATCAACGTATCAACCAGGACTAAAAATATAAGAAGTAGGTGTATGACTTACCACCTTAAACACAATAAGATAATATTTTTTATAAGATTCTAGATATAAGTAGTAGACTCATGTCAGCATGTGACGCATATTTTTTTGTAATTTTTTTCCAAGTAAATAATTAATTGTGATTTTTCTTTTTAATAAATTCCAAAATATTAAAGCTCCCGTGTCTGACCGCCTTAACTTAGTCTAAACTTCATCAATTTGATTTTTTTTCTTTTTTTCTTGTGGTAGGTGAAGCATAGAATGTGACATATGTTTGATATTTTAAAAAATGTTATACCATGTGAAATTTATAGTTGTGTTTCAATCAGTCTACCAATCATTACTTATTTTCACATCGCCATCTTTTGGCATACCATGATCCTGCACACACACTTATGACATTAGGAATGGTAGCATATGTGTGAACAAAATCAACCTCTTTATCATGAAAAGACTCTTCAGATAGAGACTCTCACTCATAATCCCCAGAATCATCCTCACTCTCAGATCCTACCATGTGTACATGTTCATGAAAATCATGCATTGGACTTGAACTTTCTCCTTTGTTTTGATAACCTATTCCAGATTTCTCTTATTTTGATCTCCAAGCCGGTTCAATGGTTTATAGCAATCCTCTATTCCTATCTCCTAAGGTCCTTATCCCTTGTATCCAATTTTTTGTATAATTTGATATCCTTTTCCATATTGCTTGGTTTAAATATTGATGTCTTGTACTCTTTCCACGGGATTGTTTGAAGTATCTTCCTCTTTATAGAGCCATTGTAAAACTTCATCATCCGCCTTTTCTAGGGCTGATTTGTCACTCTCTCTTACAAAATGAGATTTATATTTTTGAGGTGGATGAGCACTTGATATTTTTCCATGTGTCTTAGGAGAAGTTGGAAAATCAAATAGGGAAACAGAATATTCCCCCACTCCTTTGGAATTGATTCTACATTGTTTTTCAAAGTTATGCATCATTTCATTCATGTTTTGGTATTAGTCCTTCTTGGCTTGATCTCTCTCATCCTTGGAAGGTTTTGAAATTTCCATCTTTAATGTAGAAGTCTTAACTAAATTGTCATGTGAACTTTGACCCTCATAACTCATTTTCTTCTTTCCCTTAGTTGATGTAGTTGAGTTAGTTTTATTAGGGTTTGAGGTGGATGTAACATTTGATGTTAACTTTGAAATTTCCTCTATAGCTTCCACTAATACATTTGAGGTCAATTTTTGACCTTTATTTTTTACCACAGGCCATTTTGGCTTGTGATGTTCTCTTTTTTTTGTTTATGTCCCGATTTGGTCTAAATTTTGACTCTAGTTAAATTTATTGTGGAAATTTTGACCAAATCGGGATATTAAAAAAAAAAAAATGAACTCACTTCATTTTGTTTTAGGCACGGGTGGGAGGAAGGGTTTAACAAAGTCATTTTGCAGTAGATGGGGTTGTTAAAATTGAAACTCATTGTTTATCGAAGCGTTTGTGGGTGGGAGGAGGGATCGACTGTGCATCTGATATTGTTATTGTAAGTCATTGTTTGCTTGAAATTATTTTCTACATTGTGTATTTCAAGTTCTTTATCTGCTATTTTAGATAGATTTTTTTATTCTCTGCAGATCGATTAGGGTTATTTTTATATTCACTGCCCTGGCATTATCCATCCCATTCGATACCTTCCTCCATGTGTATTCTTCAATTCTATCGCCTTCTTATGATCTTCTTTGTCACCTCCCCTTATTATTGTAGCCCTAGATTTGATGGTATATGTTGATGTAATGGGGGAAATTGGGAGAATGGACTATGAGTATCGACTAAGTAACACCACCCATCGAACACAACTCTCATAAGCAATTACTCCCATTGATCGGTCTACGCATGCGGAAGCGTTAATACTCAAAATGTTTGTACAGTGGTAACAAAAAATATTCAAGCTACCAATCGAAGATGAGAGGATTATGTAGGGAAAAGGGAGGAGACCCTTCGATAGACATAGATTGAAGTCATTGCACTGTATGGAATCATGATAGCATCACACTTAGGAGAATACCACAAGAACATTGCCCACTTTTAAAATGATGAAACATGTTTTCATCTCTCACAACAATGGTCCCTACTTGTGGAAGGCCAACGAAATCCCTTAATTCATATTCATTATAAACTCAGTGCTTTAGGTCAGTCCCCTTAGCAATAAGACCTTATTCTTCCTTTATTTTTGCAAGTTTTCTAACCAATCAGACCCTTTCTATTTCAACATAAATCTTCCACATAGAGACATTATTCAGTGTTTTGATGAGCTCAATTTGTGTATCTCAGTCATGTGTTTCATCAAAATACTTAATTTCTCTCTGGACCATGATAATAGCTGCCTACTTCTGCTCACTGCTAGAATAGAGCTTCATGACCAAATGCACATGTGCCTCCTCAAAGACATTCTTGAGTGTTATGGTAATGCCTAGCGAGGCTAGTCATGATCTCAATATATAATTTGACACTCTTATCATCCTCCATAGTCACTGATATATTTTTTGCAATAGATTTACAAGCCATAAACTCCCATGTCCCCTTATCTATGCAATACTTGATTTTACCACACTGCATTTTGTGCTTCTCTCACATATCTTGTAAGAAATCTTTTAGTACTATAATGATTTTCTTTATTCACAAACAACATCATCTTAATTTGAGAATAAACCAATGATAAAATGATGAATTGTGACCATCTACAACTTCAAACACTTTGCGGTATCAATAAAATCTTAGTTTCTATCACAAACCTCCCTTTTAGATATTGTGTAATACTCACAGTGATTGCAAATATTTTTTCATAGGGTTTGTTATGTCTAGTGATAAAAATTTAAATCCAAATAAATAAAAATGTTCTTAAGTATTAGATGAGCCAATTGGTGCCTACTTATCTCCAATCCTCACTCATACACCTCAACATATGGTATTTTCCAATAAATTTTTGGTACCTTAAACGTGATGGAATGTATCACACCTAGGAAGAAGTCTCAAGGATTGCAATGGATGAAAGATATGTGCCACATCAATTTTTGAAAAAATGTTAGAAAACTTTGAAGAAAATTGAACTAGCAAATGTAAAGCCATATTCAACAACCCCTGCCAGCATCTTCTTCCAATGGTGCTCCTCTAAAATTGAATGCCTCCCCTGTCACACTGGTATGTGCATCAAAAGAATCTAGATATTTTCAAAAAATTACAAATAGAAAAATAAATCACATTTATTCCTTCTCAAATTGTATATTTTTATGCGTAAAAATGGATCTTCATAAAGTATATTGATAAATGCATCACACAATTTCCTCACCGCACAACACTATCAAGGGGACAGAGAGATTAAGTTCTCTAATACCATCTTAAAATGGTGAGAATATCAAACCATTGTTACAATTTAATAGTAAAATAATAAAAATGAAATGTTGATTTATTTGCATTGTTGTTACATTACTGCAAATTGGCTTATAATGCCACTAATTTTCTGATATAAACTACCTTACGATTAACAATTCTTGTCAACTTATTGTAACTAACTAAACCTTTATTATATTTATATCTAGTCTAACATAAAAAATAACTAAGATTAATCTAAAACACTAACATATATATCTCTCAATTTGTACTGAAAGTTATATCTTTTCCAAGGTCACAAACCTCCTAAAAGTGTCATCTCTCTATAACTATTCATTTCCCCTTCACTAATAAATTGTTGTTGTTTAACTTATTGAAATCGCTCCCCATTAATGAGTAATAACACATGTATTATTATAGCAACAAATTGATGTTATTTTAATACATAAATCTTTAACATGTGTCTTAACTTATCGTTGTATTTGTTGTCTTGTATATGGATTTCTATATATACACAATTTTATGCATCGATGCTGACTTTAGATTGCAGTCCTTCAATGTGATAAAATTGTTGTCTTCTCATCTCTATTTTACACATTAATCCTTTAATCTAAATCAAATAAAATTGTGAAGTCTTACAAATGAGACAATTTTATGAGCATTACCATTTTTATTTTCTTTCTAAGGATGGTGTGAGAATGTTTCATGGAAGAGGTGTGACAGACTTCTCTTCCCGAGATTGCTTGTCCTCAAGCAATGACATTTTTAACCAAATATTATCAATTTGTGGATCCCTAGACTAACTAGAGATTTGTAATCCTTAAATCTTCCTTGTGATATAATTAGCTTTTGTAACCGCAATATCACCTGAAGTTGCAAATTTGAAGTAAAACTTGCGACAACATAATCTAGATTTGGAAATTGGGAAAGTTTATAATTTTATATCACCCTTATTTTGCATCACTCTGTAAATGTAATAATTTACTAGGTTCTCCCAATGTTTGTACAATATCATATATATCTCTTAATGTTAAAGTAAAAAATTATATATTAAGATGAGGATTAGAGGTATGACACCAGACACATATCTATACAATGTTCTTCGTCAAGAAGGTTTTGGGAATTGTCTTTAGGTTTTACAATTGTGTCCCTTCGGGTGACTAAAATGGATTGACAAGGGTGTAATAGACCTTGTATTAGATTAGTTATGTTACTATGGTAAAATAATCTTGACTGAAACTTCTGATTCATTTGAAAAATCAAAAGTTTGTATATGGGACAAGTATGACTTATTGATTTGGTGTCTAAATTTCAGATTTCCAGGGAGTTAGCATACAATGCTTGGTTTTTCTATATGATAGCCTTCCCTGTTCTTGTCCAAGTCTCAAGAGAACATTTAAAATTTTCAAAACTTGTTCTTCAATATGTCAAAGGAACACTAACCTTCAATAGACTGTATTAATGCTTTCCGAATTCCATACTATTATATTAATTCTAGTTGGATTGGATAAATTGGTAGATGTCTATAATGAGATATATCTTTGATTCTTTACTCTCGATCAAGAGCAATTTCATGGAAGACTAAGTATAACCTGCAATCATCACAGTTCATGAGACTGAGTTTGGATTGTGCATTTTTTCAAACAGTTTGTGTGCCTCCATTATGCTTTCACATTTTGCATACATGTCTATTAGGGTAGTCACAAGTATAACATATGATTAACATCTGCTTTTGATTATTCTTTGATGGATTTCCATACCCTGTCCCAAAGCACCAAGATTACCACAAACTGGGAGGATGTTGGCTAAAGTTAATCTTGACCATTCATGGTCATAGTTGCATTGGTGCACATGCACCATACCCCCCCCAAGAAAGAACTGATGTACCATGAGTACCATGCTCCATAGTTGTTGTGAAAACCTTGATGATCCACAACAAAAGAATGGACACCTACAAAAAAATTAATATTATATGGAAAAGGAGAGGAAAATAGGACAAAGTTGTCAACTTAACTTACATATCTTTTTGCATCTTAACATTTAGATATCATTCCCACTACATCAAATGGTCACTTATGGACCTTACATAAAAAAAAAATCAAATCCCCATTTCTACCCTTTACATTAGTCCTTTAGGCCTTTGCCCATTATAGCAACTTTGCTCACAAAAGTTCAATATGACTCAATGAGTCCCAAATGGCTTTAATAGCCCAATTACATTATGAAATCACCCTATAGGCCTCAATTGACCACATGATTTCATGGATCTTTCATATGATCCTATAGGTGTTCCTTTGGTTCTCAGGTATTCCTGCAACAAGAAGGAACATGAATTTTTTTTCCAAAGGTGCTTATTCTACCATGTATTTTATAAAATTGAACTGATTATGCAATGTATTTCAAATAATTGTTGAATAAGCCATGTCTTTGTGTTAACAAAACAAATAGGGGAAGAAACAACATGATTAGGGAAAAGGTTCTTTATGATGGATACAAAATTGGATATGGAAGGTACATCCATAGGCTACATTATTATCAGTTTGTCAACTATGATCGACAACACATACAATTTAGAGATGCAAGTACAATACTTGATGGCGAATGGGTCATGTTATGTCACCCTCCACAACCAATTGATGCAAAAATTAAAAATTATTTGGTCAAAATGTATGGAGGAAATCGACCACCTCTACTCGAAGATACTCTCATAGGAATTGAGGGTAGCTATACAGGGAACCACTCCTATCTAGAATCAAGAGGAATGGTTGAATAATCATGCAGCAGCAATTCACTGTTTCGTTGCGGGATCATTTCTAATAATTATGAATTCCCAGATGATTTCACTTTTTACTCACATCTGTTTAAAGTTAGCATTTTTTCCACTCAAACTAATCTGATAAATCGATGGTTTGTGAGACATTTTAGTCCGTACAACCCAGATCAATTTTTTGAACTTGAATGGTTGCATGCTTGGACAAGGAAATGTCATCTTGTATGGATGTTTGCAAGGTTTCAATCATCTCAAGGACAACTTTCACCTGACTCACCTCCTCAACCAATGCTACATGTTTGACATATTCTCTATTGGAAAGAAGAGACACCTGAACCCTCACTTGATGATGTATTGCATGAAATATATATTCAAGGATGAGAGAACACATCCGACATAGAGGAAGAAGAATATGATCTTGAATGTGAATCTCCCTGATGCTTCTATATTTGTTGGAGACTTTGACGAATGCTATGCAAGGACTGTAATGGAACCTATATTTTCATGCTGCAGTTGTAATTGATGATGATGCAAGGATTGTAATTGATGACTATGATGATTGATAATGAATTTAGACACATTGTTTTAATGGAATATTGCTATCATAATGTTGGCTTTCATAATGATACCTATCAAACTTTAATATATTATCATTAATAGGGAAGCTTTTCAAATTCAACCTTCTTATAATCATTAATGTAATTAGTGATCCTTATCTTGTGTGCATAGGGCAATATACAACATTTTGTATCAGTGCTAGATGACCATAAATTTACCCTAAATAGGCTTAACAAATGTCATCAAAAATTGGGGTCATTCCCTACCCGTGTTATTAGTACATAAAACACAAAATTATATTCAACTAACATGTACTGAAAAATTAGTTATCCATGACAGTACATGGTACATGACCTATAGGCTTGATTATATAATGCATTACTTTTAAAATATCCAATTTCTATGGGGATAATATTTTTCATTATATAGTTATTGCATTGCCAATTTGAGGCCCTTCCACATGAATATGGTTTTGATCTTGATCTTGTTCACCAGCATATTCTTCAGCTTCCTGAGAAGACAGGTGTATAGTTTTTACTTAAAACAATGCACCCCTTTTCCAAACGGGGTGTTCAAGCACAAGAATATGTCTATATTACATTAGTTTGTTCAATCTAGAGAATCAAAGGATGAAAACCCTTAGTTTGTTTGGGGTTTGAGAAGACAAAAACCCTCTAGAATTCCACATTGGGGATCAAGGAAAAAAACCCTTGCTTCCAATCTTTGGTGACTCTATCTAAGGATCACAATTTTGTGCTGATTTATGGAAGATTTGGAGATATTTATAGTTTTCTACAATGTTGCTACAGTAGTATTAATTTTTTGCAAGTAAATATCATCATTTCATTGTTCAAGAATATTTAACAATTTATATGTTCATCTTCAAAAAAATCATGAATTTTTTAACACCATATAGAGCTGGATCTAACTTCTTTCAGTCAAACCTAGTTGAGCTCCACATTGTCAACCATTTTGAATATTAGATCATTCATACTAGCTGTTGTTCCCATAATTTCAGTCATCATTCATCAACAAAATGGGGGTATAATAGTATTTTGATATGTTGCCAATGTTTCCAAGACAAATCTAGGTATGTTGTTTTCCTCTTTGTTATATAGTCATAGTATTATTGGTTCATCATTGGTTTTGTTAAGAGCCCATTCTAAGTTAAGAATTTCTATGCAATATCCCCTGTAGTGGTCAGGAGATATCTATGGAGAGGATTTGATTTTGCATTACTAGCTGAGATCTAAATTTCTATTTTTATTTCTTGGACTGCAAAATTTGTACCTTAATTTTTAGAAATTGTATATAAATACTTCTTTTCACAAGGAAAATAGAATGTCATTTCAAAGGCGGCTATAGAAAAAAGAGTTATATCTACTCTAATATTTGAGAGGTTTTATGGCCTCCACACTGATGTTGGAGCTAACTTATCTATGTTTAGTGATCATCCTAATTAGAAATGTATGGCACTCCTTCAAGACATCATATTTCTTTAATTTGACACCCTTCAAGGACCATCTAGGCCAATCCTCTACACTAATTTTTACTTCTATCTCAACTTGATTCAAGTGGTATGGTATGAAATGTCAACCAAAATATCAACTAGGACAGTTCAGAGATATATTGTATGTACAATGGACTACAAGATTGACCAAAATTCATTGAACCAATCATCAATGTAGAGAGGTAACTGGTAGAACCCATACAAAATGGGAGTATAAAAATTGAGGTATTCTCAATAGATGCATCTTAAAAGCTACATTTACTCCAAATTTGTGATTTAGGTAAAGGAGTATCCAATGCACAAGGACAGCATCACTAGCTCTCTTTAACCTGAATCATCCTACTAATGACAGTCTTTGACTTTATCACAAGACACTCTTCAAATGGGTAGTGTGAAAGAGTCAATTACACATTTAATAACAAGGTGTCCAATTGCAATGCAAAGTTACAAGAGAATTCATTTAATTAGAATCATAGTGTCTCAACGTTCCAGTTTCTGATCCCATGTCAAGCGAACTTGAAAAGGGATGACTGGAGCATCCCCTTGATCATAATGGATCACTATAATATTGAAGGTAGATTGTTCCTAGCCAATGCACATAGATATTTCAAATCATGTTACATTTTAATTATAGGAAGTTCTTCAACTAAGTAGATTGTTCCTAGCCCATGCTCATAGGTAGATTGTGCCTAGCCCATGCTCAAAGATATTTTAAATCATGTTCCATTTTAATCATAGGCAGTTATTCAACTAAGTTGTTGTATTGTTCAAAGTGTTGGAAATATGGATGGAGTAACTGAGAGGGGAGGGGTGAATCAGTTACCACAAAAATAAATCCACAAGTCCCTTAGATGTCTTAAATATATATTGTTGTTACTCGGTAGATTAACTTATCATT
>MU228177.1:928657-949740 GCA_018584345.1 Thuja plicata
CCTTGTTAGAGGATTTATGAAATGGTTGTTAAACCAACTCTGCTAAGAGATTTCAGTATCACTGCTACAATGGTTAGAAAGCAACAATGAAGTGATCTGAATTAATACAACTTATCTTGCTGATACAAATCTTTGTTTGGCTCCAATAGATCCTTACTAATTACATATATCTTTGCAGCACCTTGAGGATATCTCTAATCCTTCATTAGAATTCGCACATTCCTGCTCTGATATGCTTCTTCATATTTCACACACTTTTTCACACTCTGCTCTACACTCTATTTGAATTCGCAACTTGATCTTTCATATATATCCTTCAGGTTATCAAGTCGGCCCAAATACAAGTTTCAATTAATAAATATTACATTGGTCAGCTGCACAAACAATTCACAAATAAAATCCTTCTTAGGCCGACAACACTGTCCAAACATGATATTCCAGTGTTGACCGACAGATGCTCGGTGAACACTGCAGACTCTACGAAAATCCTTCGGTAACCGACTGAACTCGGTAAGTACTGAGAACTCGGTAAAGACTGAACTTCCTTCACATATTCTTTGATGACCGACTGAACTCGGTAAAGACTAACTTCTTGATATAGTATTCTGGAGTGCTCGGTAGACTCTGTAAATTGCTTCTCTTACCGACTGAGCTCGGTAGACTCTGTCAACTGTCTTGCTGAATATTCTGAGCTCGGTAGACTCTGTCTAATGGCTGATATGACATTTGTGTAACACCAAGGACAATACACAATTAAATAATTGTTTCCAACACAAAGTACTTTTCATCTCCTAAAATGTACTTTGGTTGAAGCCATACAGTGCAGAGACATCCAATAAAATCATGAAAGGAAGAACATATGATAAAACACCTAATAACTAGAGGTAGTCTAGAGTTGTTTGAGTAAGATTAGACAAACAACTTAAGAAGCTTAAAGACAAAACCTGGACTTAATTGTGATCTAAGAGGCAAGGATATGTTCCCTATTGTGTTACCAATCTATCTCAGGGATTTTTCTTCTCAAAGCTTGCTAGTGATAACAAGAAGCATACAAAATTGTAATCTATATGTCATCTATTGATTGAAATCAAGAGACCGTGTTCTAAGGAAATTCTCTTATTTTTTCACAAGCCATGGTTTCCCCATTGATATAATTTCACTCTCTCTTAGTGAAAAGATGGCCAGAAAATAGCTCTCAGACATTATATAGATATTGATTGAACTTAATGACTTTAGTTGTTTTTAAATCCAAGCCTTCAAAGTTCTTTGTCCTTAACATGAGATATTTTTCTTTCATGAACCACATATGGTTTTAAACTTCTTCCAAGAGTAAATGAGCATAGGGTGGGCATTCCATCTTCTCTTATAGCTAGAAACAATGGCTTGATTAGAATTCTTGGGGCATGATGGTGTAATAATTCAAGAAGATTGCTCCTTCGAGAATGGGTAAGTCATTTAAAAAACCTTTTTTGAAAGGATTTGTGTTGAGGACAGATGGAGACCTTCAGGGCTTACTATGCTACATGTTTTATTATTTGGAATGAAGGTGGAAAATCAACCTTCATAGGGACTTTCTAAATTTATACCTCAATTGCTCAGTAGAAATTCAACCTCCACAGTGATTTTTACGGTCTTCAACTTCATTTTCGTTCATGTTTTCTTCCAAGGAGTGGAAAATCAACCTCCGTAGGGAATACTCATTTTAACTTGCACCACTTCATCATACTTGCCCAAATTCAAAGGCAAGATGGAATTTTAATATTAATGCAAAGCAACAAAAATACCTGAACATAAATATCTAGACTAATCACCGACCAGGATGTCGTTGGTGATTACACTAGATATTTATCTTCAGGCATTTTTTTTAGCATTCTATACTCGTCAGAATTTTGACAATATTTCGTCGAAACCATTACAAAGAATGGTCTATACATCGACCATTCTATGTCAAAGTTTAACATCGTGGGTTTGGCATCCTGATCGGATAACCCAAATCTTTTGACAGACATTAGTCTATAGTTTGACATAGAATGGTCTATATATCGACCTTTTTGTGTCAAAATTTAGTGTCATGGGTTTGGCATCCTTGTCGGATAGCCCAAACATTTTGACAGGAATTGGTCTAATGTTCGACAAATAAACCTATCAATTGCAAATTTTGTGTCAAAATTTTTGCTTCATGGGTTTAGCATCCTAGTCGGAAAGGACAAACATTTTGATGAATTTTGGTTGAAACCACCATTTAGAACTAGCCGATTTCAATTGCCACTTTTGACCAATATTGTCATAGAAAATTTGACCTTCTCAATGATGTATCAAAATTTAGACCAGTAAAATAGTGACAAAGCAATTTGTGGATCTTTTGACCAATTTTGGTAGAAAATTAGACCAATTTTTGGTCGAAAAAAGGTGCCAATTCTACTAGTGTTCTTCAATGGTGACATTAGGGATGACTCCTTCCCTATTGTGAGGAATAAATAACTCATGACTTGGTTTCAATGTGTTGCAATATTTCAAGGGATTAGAATCTCCTCCAATTGTTATCTCTTCACCCATGTGTGGAAATTTAATGCATTGATACTGCTTCCATCTCATGAATCCATGGTCTTCCCAATAAGATATTATAAGTTAGTTTCATGTCAAGGACTTGACATATTGTGTCTTTTTTGATATTCCAACTTGAATAGGTAGAAAAATCATGCCATTCAAAGATCTTTCTTCCTCATCATAAGCCTTAATGGTAATCTTCTTTTTAGGATTAGGATAAAGTTTAAACAACTCCAATATAGAAATTTGTGTTGGAGTTTTGTGTATTTGATCAACCAAACTATAAGGCTTTATTGAAGAAGATGTTGGTTTAGCCAAAGTAGTTCTTGGATTAAGACCAAAATTTTTAGGGGCACTTCCTTGTAGGGTAACTCTTGTTGGTTTCCCCCTACTTACAACATTAGAGGTCTCTTTGTTAGGTTGTGTAACATAATAAATAGTTGCTACAAAAATGTAAGGGGTAAATATGTAATGTGTGTGTATGAGGAAGATAAGATGTTCCTTTTAACCTCAAATACACGAAGGAAGGATCCAAATTGATTAACCCCAAAGGAAGGATCAATACATAAATGAATCAATCGATTGGAAATGAGAATAAAGAAGAAGATATTAAATTCTATTTTATAGAAAAGAATGTGTGAAATAGATTTAGGAAGATTTAAAAAACTTTAATTGAAATGAATTGCAGAAAAGTACTAACCTTGAAATATTAAAGATATGAAGAATGTTATTTTCGGGGGTCTGCACTGAGTTTTTGGAAAATTTGCAACCAAATTTGAAATAGAAACACACAGACGAACAAAACCCATAAATATTTTTCCAATTTGACACAGTTCTAATTTTGACCCTCAAGTCAATGTCACCATTGACCCAAAATTTTTGATTCTGACCTAGGGTAGAATTGACCTCAAAAATCTCTGACAAAAAATCTGTTTCCAGATCCTGAAAGTTTTCCAAAAAGGGTATCTAAATCTTCACTCCAATTCATTGATCCGAGCCTATCCCTGCAAGAAAAATGGTTTGTTTATTGGGGGGGAGGGGTTTTCCTTAGTCAAACCCTAGTTTTGGAATTAACCTTATAATATAATTGAAATTACATAAATAAACAAAGCAAATATAACAATTCACCTTTCTTATGTAGAAGCCCCTATGGCGGATTTGAATTTGTGGATCCACAAGTATGTATGCACAAAATGGATGTAGAATGTAGAATGTCAGATGTAGGATGTCTCAAATCAATTGCTTGAAGATCTTCAACACCACTCTGGAATGGATCTTGGAATAGGAAGAGGCTTGGAGGAATGTGGATGGAGAAATCTTCAACAAGAGGGCTCCATAGAGCTTGAATCCTTCAATGGCTACCAATGGATCTCCTTGATGAATTGAGTGCTTGAGGATGATTTACTTCTTGGATGGTTGAGATTAGATGAATGCTTCAATAGATATTTATCTTGCTTTAAATCTCGCTTCTTAACTTGCACTTAGATTTCACCTCTTGAGACTTAGAGAAAATGAGAGAAGGCTTCCTTATATACCAATCTAGGGCACAATCTCCTAGAGATGAATGCATAGGAGAATTAAATTCCCATTATACCTATACCCCTAGAAGTGGACCAATATTAAATATAATTTAAGATTCATCATTTCATAACCCAAAACATCTGACCCGGAAGCGAAAATTAAATCTTTCCGAAGCTCGACATTCGGAAACCTTGGAAACTTGAAATCTGGACCTTGGGAAAGAAAAGGGTCAATTCTGACCTAGTTCAAGGTCTAGGTTGACCTTTACCTAGGTCAAGGTTGAGGTCAACCTTGACCCAGAAAGGTTGATTTTGACCATGAGGTCAAAAATCTCAGTTTTGTAGTTTAGGATGCAAGAAATAGGCCAGAGAAAAGTGGGAAATGGGGAAGAACAGGGAAGAAATCCATATCCAAGTCAAAGACCCATTCAATGTGCTTGACATGACCCCAAACCACTTACTCATAAGACTAATCTAGTCCACAATGGAAGTGCTTCCATTTTTTGACTATACATTTAGTCCCCACTTTAGCAAGAGTATGGACTTGATGCAGACTCTTGGTAAAGGAGATCATGAAGAAAAGATAATCTTATTGAAATCAAAAGGGAAAAAGGAATCCTCAAGCCTTCGGGGACTAAAGTCTTTATCAAGCCTAATATTACAATAAGAGAGACATAACCAGTCAAAGAGAAAGAGAGAGAGAGAGAGAGAGGAGTGGTTAGCTCACCTAGTAAGCTGTGTGTATCTCACTGTGAACCACAAAAAGGATAGGATGGTCCACCAAGAAAGAACTTGATAGTCACCCCATAAAGTTTTGCACCTTCTGGCGGCTTTTTGCATGTATGTAGTGCATCTTCTGACATATTTTATGAAGTACCCATGGATCCATATCCTCATATCACCACGGAATACATTTGTAAAATGTGTATCTCTTGAGGATTTAGCAACTTATGTGTGCTACCTTCTGAGGATTTAGCATATTGAATTGTAATTGAATGTGTATCTCTTTAGGATTTAGAAACTTATGTGTTACCTTTAAAGGATTTAGCATGCTGCAAAACAAAATGTTAGAATTAAAATGCATAATATAGAATGAGGGAGCCCACATATATGCCCCCTCCTTAAGATGGAAAAGTACATACTATTTTGACATGTTAAGGAAAGAAAAGAACAAGGATAAAGCCTTCTTCAACAATAAGACAATATCCATAGACAACACCCAATCCAAGCCAAGAAGGTCATAGCTCCTATGAGGCCATGGAAGGTACAAATGTAAAGAGATATCATGAAAGAAGTGAAAAATTAACCCTTGTGAGGGATAGCACACTATTCAGTTTCCAAGGTGAGAGATTTATCAACCATGGAAATCCAATGTCAAACAACAAAATGGGTTATGATCAAGGACATAGATCCTTAATGAAAGCCAAAATTTTCATGTATTATTGGATTCAAATAATAGATATATACTGCTTAACCAAGGCAAAAGTGGATACCAGAAAGACAGAAAAGAATGAGATGGCATCATTTCCCCCCAAGTGTAGGAACAAGGATGAAAGGGGACCTATTATATCGCTCACAACACTATGCAAGACAATGAGCCCCTAAGGATTAGGCTAACATTGTTTACATAATGTAGAGTTCCATAATAGGAACATAAATTTTATTTAGAGAAAACAAGATTCAAATACAACTCATTGCCACATGATATATAAATAACTTTACTATCAATGAGATACATAATCTTATAATGTAAAGCTTGACATTCATTAGTAGAGTGATCATGAAATCTATGATACAAAAAAAAGGGAAGAGCCTTCATGTGTGGACTTCATTTATTTTTGTGTTTAGGTATAGTAATCATCTTAGCACGAAGGAGTTTAGGAAAAAGAACTTCTTGGCCAAATTCCTTCATAATTTCATCATGTTTTGAAGTGTTATTTGATATGTTGGTAACATTGATTTGTTGTTGAGGATTAAATCCCAATCCAAATAATTCTCATGCCCACCATTTTGTAAGGGCATTTGAATTCCCCATTTATGCTTACCACATCCTTGACCATGGAATCCTTGTTTAACAAGTAAATGATAACCAGAACTATAACAAGAAGCCATATTAGAAGGAGTCAATCAAACTTTAGTAGTCACTATTTTATCACTAGTATGTTTGATAGATTCATAGTGGGTAGAAGTAGTGAAAAATTTATTACAAAGGAAATGAGAAGTAGAAGAAAAATCTTGTTGTTAAAACTCTCTTTGTTGCTTCATAAAATCAAGATTAGAAACCTTATACTCTCCAATAAAGGTAGGATTAAAATTGAAGGTTACCCAATCATCTCCAAGAAGAGCATTAGAGGAAGAAGGATTACTATTAGGAATAGGAATATTGTGGGTTTGAATATTCAAACAAGGATTTGGTGCATCATCCGCATGAAGTGTATACACCATGTAGTTGTGAATAAACTTGACCTTATGGTGAAGGGTGGAAGGAACAACATGCATCTCATGCAACCAAGGTCTAGCCAAAAGGAGGTTATAATTAAGAGGTCCAGGCATAACATGAAAAGGAGTATTTAGGATGACTAGACCTACCTTGAAAGGTAAGGTAATGATTCCTAAAGTGTTCTTATCAATGTTATCAAAGCCACGTATAGGATTATTATCAGGTTGAATAGTTGAAAGATAGGCTTTAATCGCTTTGAGCATATCCATGCTACAAATATTAAACCCAGATCCATTATCAATCAAGGTCCTACAAATTATACTCTTATTGATAGTAACAACAACCATAAGAACATCATATTTATGATGTACTTCTTTAGAAGGTAAATCCTTTTGATTAAATACAATGTCCAGAGGACCCAGGGTATCATGCATGCACTGTAAGAAGGCATTGATGTTATCTTGATTAGGAGGTGGAGTGGAAAGAGTTTCTATAGATTTTTTCAAGGCTTCATGGTAGGTAGGTGAATTTTGAAGAAGCTCCCATAAATAAATCTTGGCAGGGGTGTTGCGCAATTGGTTTATCAAATCAGACTCTTGGCTAGGAAGACGAGGTGGAGGAGGAAGAATGGGTTGAGAAGGTGGTAAATAATTAGGAACCACTAGATTAAGTTGAGGGTTATTCCTTGTACGATAGGTGTGAGCTATCAAATCTTGATCATTGGAAGACTCTAAAGAGTCCATAGGTTTACCTTTGATAGTAATGCGAGGACAACCTTTGATAGTCAACAAGGGTTTTGGATAAACCATGTTAGTTGTCTCAATACTACAAACAAGTTTGCAAGAAGGAAGCAAAGAATACATCCTAGGAGGAGATGAGGTAGGATCTTGATTCTCCATAAGATAATCACGAAGAGGGAGAGCATTAAGGGAATTCATATCATTCTCCACTAATGCCTCATCACTAAAAGGAATCCCAAATGGAGTTAAAGCATCTATAATGTTCTCTTCTTTCTCTAAAATGTCTACATAAGGGGATTGTGATTTAGAAAAAGAGTCACCATCATGTATGAATATGTAATCCATTAATAAATCACCCTCTTGTATCAAAGCATCTTTACAACGAGGGGATAAATCAATGTCTTTATCCAAGGGTCCATCCCAAATAGGAGGATCATCCACAATGGCTTCATGAGGAAGAGAGTAATCAATATCAAAATTCAAAGGTTCATCCCAAATAGGAGGATTATCATCCCTATTAATAAAGAACATTGTAGGAGCGCCATAAATCACTAAAACTTGATCCCTAAATGGGAAAGAAGGTAAACTATATTCTAAAGTAGGCTCATAGAAAAGACATATATTAGGAGAAGAATATATTAATTAACATCAATCCTCAACTCATCTCCATGAAGAGAAATATGATGGAGACAAATATTAAAGTCATCTTCTTTCTCTAATATATCCTTACAAGGTAATACAAGAGAGGATAAAGAAACATCACACACACTAAATAAAATCTTTCTAGGTGTAACATCATGCAATGGTAAGGTAAGAGGAAGATGTTGTTTAATCCCAAAAGTGATAGAAGGATGTTTGGAAAATACTTGAAACAACTTGTGCAACATGATAATGAATAAATAAATGCATAGAAAATAGATCTAGATATATCCAAATGCATTCAAATGAAATGTATGAGCTTGAAAAATATAAGTGTTTTTTGTATTTTTAAAGAACTATTGTGATTTCTTATTTTTGACATATAAATGAAAGGGCATAAAAGAAATCTACTTTTAAATGCGTGTAATATCTAACACAAGATGCAAATCTAACACCAAAAATAAAGAGTTGTCTATCGCGGGTTCACCAAAATATAACATGAGAAATCGGATTATGCCTTAATATAAGATAAAATGGATGTTTTTACGTTTGAAATTAGAATTTTTATTGAAATGTGTGGGGAAGATAAGATGTTCCTTTTAACCTCAAATACACAAAGGAAGGATCCAAATTGATTAACCCTAAAGGAAGGATCAATGCATAAATGAATCAATCTATTGGAAATGAGAGAAAAGTGGAAGACCTTAGATCTTGTTTATAGAAAAGAATGTGTGAAATAGATTTAGAATGATTAATAACTTTAATTGAAATGAATTGTAGAAAAGTACTAACCTTGAAATGTTACAAATCTAAAGAATGCTATTTTTGGAGGTCTGCACTGAGTTTTTGGAAAATATGCAACTGTGTTTAGAATAGAAACACAGAGACAAACAAAACCCAGAAATATTTTTCTGATCTAACATAGTTCCAATTTTGACCCTCAAGTCAATGTCACCATTGAACCAAATTTTCTGATTCTGACCTAGGGAAGAATTGACCTCTAAAATCTCTAACAGAAAATTTGTTTCTAGATCCTGAAAGTTTGTCAAAAAGGGTATCTTAATCTGCACTCCAATTCGTTGTTCCAAACATGTCCCTACAAGAAAAATGGTTTGTTTGTTGGGGGGAGGGTTTTGTCTTGGTCAAACCCTAGTTTTGGAATTAACCTTATAATATCATTGAAATTGCATAAATAAACAAAGCAAATATAACAATTCACCTTGCTTATGTAGAAGCCCTTGTGGCAAATTCGAATCTATGGACCCACAAGTATGTATGCACCAAATCGATGTAGAATGTAGAATGTTGGATGTAGGATGTCTCAAATCAAATGCTTGAAGATCCTTAACACCAATCTTGAATGGATCTTGGAATAGGAAGAGGCTTGGAGGAATGTGGATGGAGAAATCTTCAACAAGAGGGCTCCATAGAGCTTGAATCCTTCAATGGATACCAATGGATCTCCTTGGTGAATTGATTTCTTGAGGATTCTTGAATGCTTGGATTCTTGAGAGTAGATGAATGCTTCAATATATATTTAGCTTGCTTCAAATCTTGCTTCTTAACTTGCACTAGGATTTCACCTCTTGAGACTTAGAGAAAATGAAAGGAGAAGGCTTCCTTATATACCAATCTAGGGCGCAATCTCCTAGAGAGGCCTATATAGGAGAATTAAATTACCATTAGACCTATACCCCTAGAAGTGGACCTATACTAAATATAATTTAAGATTCTTCATTTTGAAACCCAAAATAGCCGACCCGGGAGCGAGAATTAAATCTTTCTGAAGCCCGACATCTGAAAACCCCAAAAACTTGACATCTGGACCTTGCGCAAGAAAAAGGTCAATTTTAACCTAGGTCAAGGTCAAGGTTGACCTTGACCTAGGTTAAGGTTGAGGTCGACCTTGACCTAGAAAGGTTGATTTTGAACCTGAGGTCAAAAATATTAATTTTGCAATTTAGGATGCCAGAAATAGGCTAGAGAAAAGTGGGAAATGGGGCAGAATAGGGGAGAAAGCCAGATCCAAGTCAAAGACCCATTCAAGGCACTTGACATGACCCCAAACCACTTACTTGGAAGGCTAAACCATTCCATAATGGAAGTGCTTCCATTTTTTGACTATACAGGTTGTTCTTTGATTAGCACCACATTGATAGTACTATCATGTCTGGATAGGGCATTAATAGTGTTGTCATAGCTATGGGAAAAGTTTACATTTTTTTTTCCTCTCGAGTTTTTTCCATTGTTCACTCTATTTTTAGCATTGGAAGATTCACCTTTCTCATGCTTGTAGAAAGGATTTGTAAATGTTGTGTGATCTTTGTTATTTTGAGGTCCTTCTACCTTAATCACACCATTGTCAATAAGAGCTTGCACCACATGTTTTAGACGCATGCAATCATTCATCTTATGTCCTCAATTCCTATGGTATTCACAATGGTTAGACTCACTCCACCATGTAGGCTTGATTTGTGGTTCATAGGGTTGAGCCCTTGGTAAATCAATAATATTATTTCCAATAAGAGTCCTTAATGCATTTTCAAGTGGTTCACCCAAGAAAGTGAAATTCCTCTTAGGTGTTGGTGCAAAGAAAGGCTTAGGCTTGTTATCCTCTTGATAATTCCCAAAGTTATTATTGTTGGTATTGTTGTTGAAAGGTACTTTGGGTGCTTGAGTCACATTCTTATCTTGAGCGGTCTTGTAAGATTAAAAGGGGTGGCCTTCAAATTATTTGCCTCTACAACTCCATCATTAATCACACCTTTGTTGTTGTTCCTCATCCAAAACTGGTTATTGCTGGAGGATTCCTATTTTGAGTTTTATTGGAGGTATTGTTGTTGTTTTTCTTACAAAGCTTAAGTTCTCCACTTTTAACCAATACCTCTTCCATGGTAACCCCATTCTCAATTAGGTCTTCTCTTTTTTGGGTACACTTTGAGGATATCTAGCGAATATCGATCTCCATCTTTGCAAGAAAAGTAGGAATCCTTCTCCTTCTCGTTGCTTGGTATTCCATTAATTTATCATCATAACCTCATGTTTTATATTGTAGGAATAATAAGTTACGAATTTGGAGGCCAATTCTTTGAAAGTTTGGATGCCAGAGGGTAACTAGGAAAACCACTCCATTGCCATGCCTCCTAAACTTCTAGGAAAAAACCTCATTAAATATGTTGTGTCATGCATGAACTCTAGGATCAATGCAAAAAATTTCCTTAAATGATCTTGGGGATCAGATTCTCCTTCATACTTATCGTATTTAGGAAAAACAACATTATTTGGGAATGGGACCATAATTAGGGTCTTGTCAAATGGAAAAGGACACAAAGCTTCGATGGAAAAGGGGAGCCCCACTTTGTTTCATTGTGTCCAATTTCATTTGGAAGAATTTAAATTGTTTATTCATGAGATCAATAGGATTTGCTTCAGCTTCTTTTTTTTTGAGTTGATTGACATCATAATCATGAGGGAGTTTGAGACCCACTTGTGCTATGTCTAAAAAGTACTTTTCCCTATCTCTATCCAACACTTCCTCCATAAGTCTCATAAAGAATGGGCTTTGCATGGCTTCATTGACCTTCTCATTAGTTTCCTCTTCATCATTAGGGTCAATATTATCCCCATTGTTATTATTGTTTAACCCTTGGTTGTTAGGGTCCATTCCTCCTCCATTGTTATTATTGTTTAACCCTTGGTTATTAGGTTCAACTCCTCCTCCATTGCTATTTTTATTAGTCATGCCACCTCCATTGTTATTCTTATCTTTGTTGACATGGTTAATTTTATTGGGGTCCATGTTTCCAAATGGGAAAGACATAGTTGGTTCTACCTCCTTTGTAGTTTCTCACATTGGTCTTGAAGAAGTGAAGGTATCACTAGGAAAAGGAAGTTGTTAATATGAATTCAGAATAATTGAGAGGGGGGTGAATCAATTATCCTTAGGTCTAGATGTGCCCATATAAAACTTTAAATCAACTTCAACAATTTAGATATGCCCGGCAGCAATAAACAATAAAAGTGTCCAATTTACTGTACTATTGAAATAAGCTTGCAGAAACTTAACAGTAAAACAAAACAATAACATTCACACATTTTAACACCATGATTTAACATGGAAACCCAATATGGAAAAAACCACCAGTAACATGCTACCAAAATTTTACTCTTCTGAAGTAATGCCCTGTGAGGATCCAACCCTGTCAAAGGTTACAAAATACATTGTGAAAAGTGACCTAGTTAAAGGATTTAATCACCCTGTTAGGAGTGGCCTTAATAGAGGACTTAGAAAATTCCAATCTGAATGTCACCTTGTTCAAAGGATTTATACAATGACTATTAGGTCAACCTGATTAAAGGATTTGAACTGATACAATGGTTACAAAGTAATCAGCAAGTGTCATCTGATTCATACAACTTACTTTGCTAATCCAAATCTAGTTTCAGCTCTAATGATAATTCACTGAGTGGCCTCCATTCTCATCTCAAACTTTAGATCTGCTTGGAAATCTATCAAGCAATCTCTCTCTGCTTCTTTGTTCAGCCTTCTCTACTTAGGTCTAGCCAATCAGTTAATTAACCATGTAACACTTTGCATTCCACTTCAATATCTCAACAATAACCATAGTAGGTTATATTATACCTCTTCATTTAGGTCAGATAAATATTTTTCCGCTTAATGAAGATCACAGATCTTAGGTTAGGTCAAATCCAACAGATCTTTCCATCTTTACATTTAATTTACTTCTCCAATAAAGTCATTAATTAACCATTGAATCCATGCGCTAAATATCAGTTTCCCCTGCATTAAATGAATATGAACCAATCTTAATTAATAATGCAAATCCCAATAAAATATATTATGTCAGCCATAGATCTCAAATCTCATAAATAAAAAAATACTGATGCTCGGCATTTCACTGTATCCCTCAGCATTTCACCGGCGCTCAGCATCATCTTTGCTTTGCTCGGCATCACCTTTCACTTTGCTCAGCATCAAATTTTCTTTTCTCGGCATTGACCTTCCAGTGAACTATCAGTGCAAGATAAACAATGTATCACTTTGTCAAAGTGCCAGATGATCAAGTACCCTAGTTTATACTCATAACTCAACCATTTCCTTGGTCTTCTTGTTATCCCATTATTTTCAAATCTTCATCAATCAATGGATAAGGTACTCAAACATACAGTGATAGTCTCACCAGTTAAGGTTTGACATCAATGACAAAATAACAATTATCTACATTGTAGCAATCTTTCCAACAATCTCCCTCTTTGGCATTGATGGCAATACTAAACTATAAAACAATAATTTTCAACCAAAGTTACCATACAATCCAAAAATGCATGTGTTCCTGATATGAACAAATCTTCATTAATGTCTTTAGCTTCATTCAGACTCCCTCTGTGTCTATAATCACACTGATGTTTTCTGTAACTATTCAGCTCCCTCTTTCAGTAGTATCTCCCTTGTATCTGTTGTTACCTGTTGTTTTAGCAATAATCTCCCTCTTTGAAAACAATGCCAAAGATTAACATCTTTATCATGCTAATTTTTCTGTGCTAATCTTTGTATCATGTTTTTCCTATCATCTTTGTGTATGACTGATCTACTTTTCTATTTTGTTTTTCATTTCACAGTTTTTAGGCAGCATCCTAAAAAATGTGACTTACTGTGCATCAATGTGTCAAGTGTTATGATTAAAACATTTGATGCAACAGTACCATTTAGTACTATTTATCCTCAACTAGGGGAATTACCCCCAATTTACCTCTTAGATACTCATGAGCTTCCTTGGGTAATGCTTTTGTAAATATGTCTGCTAACTGTTCCTTAGTGTTCACATATTCCAGTCCCACTTCCTTGTTCTGTACCAGCTCCCTCAAGTAATGATACTTGATAGCTATATGTTTTGTCTTAGAGTGCATTACAAGATTTTTAGAAATATTAATGGCACTCGTGTTATCACAATATATGACAACTGGTTCTTTGATTTTCTCTTTCATACCTTTCAGTAGTATCTTCAACCACACAATGTTTGAACAGTTAACTGTTGCTGCCACATACTCGGCTTTAGTTGTAGATTGTGAGGTGCAATTTTGTTTCTTGCTTGTCTAGGAAACTATTCTTTTCCCCAAAATAAATGCTCCTCCTATGGTGCTTTTTCTATCATCAACATTACCAGCCCAGTCAGAATCAGTATAGACTCTAAGTTCAAACTTGTCATTTCTTTTGTAATATAGACCATAGTCTTTTGTACCTTTCAAATATCTCATAATTCTTTTTACTGCCATAATATGTGTCTCTTTTGGATTAGCACAAAATCTAGAAACAATTCCAACTGCTAATGCAATATCAGGTATACTATGTACAACATATTGCAGCTTACCAATCATTGATCTATACAGTTTTTGATTTACCTCTTTTGTGTCATCATTCTTTGTCAACTTCTATCTAGTAGCCATGGGTGTACTCACTGGTTTTGAATCTTCCATACCAAAAAATTTTAGTATCTCCTTGATATATTTTGATTGTGTAATATAGATATCATTCTTCATTTGATGTATTTGTAGTCCAACAAAGAATTTTATCTCTCCAAACATAGACATTTCAAATTCAGTTTGCATCTCCTTTGAAAGTGCTTTACATATCATATCTTGTCCACTGAATATGATGTCATCTACAAAAATTTCAGCCAATAAAATTCCTTTACCTTGCTCTATCTTCAAATACATATTGTTGTTGTCATTAGTTCTTGCAAATCCAATCTTCATCAGATAATTGTGCAATCTTTCATACCATAATCTTGGTGCTTGCTTCAATCCATATAATGCCTTGTGCAGTCTACAAACCATGTTCCTCTTACTTGGGTCAACAAATCCATCAACTTGTTCAATATATACTTCTTCTTCTAGTATCCCATTTAGAAATGCAGACTTCACATCCATTTGATAGACTTTAAATCCTTTGTAGGTTGCATATGCAAGTAGAATTCTTACACCCTCCAATCTTGCAACTAGGGCGAATGTCTCTCCATAGTCAAATCCTTCCTCTTGTGCATAACCCTTGCATACCAGTCTTGCTTTATTCCTTATGACCTCTCCATGTTCATTCAGCTTGTTTATGAATACCCACTTAGTACCAATTATATTTTTGTTTTTAGGTCTAGGTACTATTGTCCATGTCTTTTTGTTTTCAATCTGGTCTATCTCTTCGTTCATGGCTTGAATCTAGTCTTCATTATCCAAAGCATCTTTTACTATCTTAGGCTTGAAATCACACAACAAACATGTATCTTCTCTTAATTTGCCTCTTGTCATGACTATTGATTCCTTTGATCCTATGATTTGATTAGGTTTATGGTGCCTTCTTACATATTTTTCTAAAGTAGGCTCATTCTCAACTTCATTTTGATCATTCAAGTTTAGTTCAGGGTGAAACTGTGACTCGACATCTCTATCAGATAGCTCGGCAGTCACTTCCTATTGCCCGGCAATGTCATTCTGTGTCTCGACGGGTGTAGACTATTGCTCGGCAACTTCATTTTTAGTTTCATTAGAATCCTCTTCTTCAGGATATGTGAATGATCTATAACTTTTAGGCTCAATCATGCTTTCAGCTTCATTTCTTTCTACATATTCATCAATTCTAACATTTGCACTTTCCACAATTTTGTTGGTGTTAGAATTCAAACATTTGTATGCCTTAATTTTAGTAGAATATCCAAGAAATATGCCTTCTTCTCCTTTAGCATCAAGTTCACCATTTTTATTTCCTTCAGTATAAAACATTTTCTCACAAAGACTTTGAAGTAACTTACAGTAGGTGCATATCCATACCATAGCTCGTAAGGTGTAGAATTTGTACCTTTCTTGACTTGTACTCTATTCAAGGTATAAACAACTATGCTTACAACTGCTCTCCAATATTTATGTGCAATATTTTTCTCCATCATTAATGTTCTGGCACAATCCATGATAAATCAATTTCTCCTTTCATCTATACACTTCTATGGTGGCATCCTAGGTGCTGACATCTGTCTTTTTATCCCTCGGTCATTGTAAAACCTGTTAAACTCATTAGAAATAAATTCTCCTCCTTTGTCATATCTTAGACATTTTAGGCTCTTACCTATTTCCTTTTCAACTTTTGCCAAGTACCACTTAAATGACTAAAATGCATCAGATTTTTCTTTTAAAAACATAACAGTCATCATCCTAGAGTAGTCATCTACAAATAAAATAAAATATTTGTCACCATAGTAGATTTTCTCACCAATAGGTTCACAAAGGTCAGTATGAACTAATTCCAGAATATTCTCAGAAGTATGAGTTTTTCTTTTAAAACTAGATTTAGTCATCTTGCCCAACTGACATTGCTTACACATTACATTCTCAGGTTTTTTTAACTTAGGCAGCCCTCTTACCTTTTTCAATTTACTTATGCTTACCAAGTTATCAAAGTTAACATGCATAGCCTCTTAATCCATAGCCAAACATCATTATATCATGCAAACAAACATGTCTCTTCAGCTAAATCTAGATAAAACAAGTTACCTTTTGTTTGCTCACCACCTCCAACTAATTCTCTGTTTGTATCATAGATCTTTGCTTTCTTGTGATGGAACTCAACTCTGTAACCTGAAGTGTTTAGCTGTGAAACACTTAAAAAGTTATACTTAAGATCATCAACCCAGTATTCTTTATCACATCTAATCTTATTAGTCAAATGAATTGATCCTTTCCCTTTAACTATATAAGGTGTATCATTACCAAATTTAATATATCCACCTTTGCATTGATCTAATGTTTCAAATTTGTCCTTATCACTAGTTATGTGATGTGAACAACCACTGTCAATAATCCAATGATCACCTTTACTCATGTAAGAAATTAGTTCATTTTTCTCATCATCATCAGAATCATCTTTCATTGCAACATACACTACTTCTATATCATTTTCATCATATTTGTCAGATTCACTTTCAGAAGCTTCTTCAGCTATATAGTAGGATTTCTTACCTTTGTCTTTGTAGTCCTTGTACTTTATGTAGTCTCAGTCATCCTTTCTATCTTTATACTTTCTATCCCTTCTTTCATCCTTCTCATTCTTGTCAAGGCATCTAGCAGCAATATGACCAACTTTTTTACAAGAAAAACAAATAATAGGAAGTTTACCTTTGAATTTTCCTTTTCCTCTTGCTAGTCTTCTTTCCATAAGTGCCTCAAGATCTTCAAGATCATCATCTGAGGTGTCGCTGTCACTGTCCACACATTTCTTTCCTTTCTTAGATTTGCTAATGACCAACTATGACTTGAATGCAGTTTAAATAGCTTGTGGAGTATAGTTGTCAAAAATTGACATCTCAAATGCAGTAAGTCTGCCTACCAGACTTTCCAGAGTTAAATTACTATTAGGAGTACATCTCAGTTCTTGAATTGTAGATACTCTAATAGCATAAATAGGAAGAAGTGTTCTTAGTACCTTTCTCATGATAGTATCATCATCAATGACTCCCTTAGCTCCTCTAATAGCATTTTCAACTTCCTTTATCCTATCATAGTATTGTACTATATTTTCTCCTTCTTGCATTTTTAAATCATCAAACTTACCTCTCAAGATTTCAGATTTGGCTCTCAGTACATTTGTATCACCTCCATAGATGGTTGTAAGGGTATCCCACATTTTTTTTATTCTTGTACAATCTTTGATGTCCTCAAATTCATGATAGTTCAGAGATGATGCAAGTTCCAACATTTCTTGATTATGTTCATCCTTCTCTCTTAGTTCTGCAGCATTCAAAGTTCCAGTAGGAGCTACATATTCAGTTTCAATATGTTGTTTAGTAGATTCACCAATACCAGCCACATGAAGTTTCATCAAACTTTTCCATGTAGGAAAATTTTCCTTGTTGATCTTTGGTCCATCCCTTTTATACATCTTGATCTTTATCTCCAAGTACCTTCAAAATTTTCAAGAGAACACGGCTCTGATACCAATTGTTAATATGAATTCATAATAACTAAGAGGGGGGGGTGAATCAGTTATCCTCATGTCTAGATGTGCCCATATAAAACTTTAAATCAACTTCAACAACTCAAATCTACTCGGTAGCAATAAAAAATAAAAGTGTGCAGTTTACTGTACTAATGAAATAAGCTTGCAAAAACTTAACAGTAAAAAACAACAGTAACATTCACATATTTTGACACCATGATTTAACAAGGAAACCCAATATGGGAAAAACCACCAGTAACATGCTACCAAAATTTTACTCTTCTGAAGTAATGCCCTGTGAGGAGCCAACCCTGTCAAAGGTTACAAAACACATTGTCAAATGTGACCTAGTTAAAGGATTTAAACACCCTGTTAGAAGTGGCCTTGTTAGAGGACTTAGAACATTCCAATCTGAATGTCACCTTGTTAAAATATTTATACAATGACTGTTAGGTCAACCTAGTTAAAGGATTTGAACTAATACAATGGTTACAAAGTAATCAGCAAGTGTGATCTGATTCATACAACTTACTTTGCAAATCTAGATCTAGTCTCAGCTCTAATTATAATTCACTAAGTAGCCTCCATTCTCATCTGCTTCTTTGTTTAGCCTTCTCTACTTAGGTCTAGCCAATCAGTCAATTAACCATGCAACACTTTGCATTCCACTTCGATATCTCAACAATAACCATAGTAGGTTATATTATACCTCTTCATTTAGGTCAGATAAATCTTTTTCCGCTTAATCAAGATCGCAGATCTTAGGTTAGGTCAGATCCAATGGATCTTTCCATCTTTACATTTAATTTACTTCTCCAATATAGTCATTAACTAACCATTGAATCCATGCGCTAATAATGGTTTCTCATGCATTAAATGAATATGGACCAATCTTAATTAATAATGCATATCCCAATAAAATCAATTATGTCGACCATAGATCTCAAATCTCATCAATAAACAAAATATTGATGCTTGGCAATTCAATTTCTCCCTCAACATTTCACTGGCACTTAGAATCATCTTTGCTTTGCTCGGCATCACCTTTCACTTTGCTCGGCATCAACTTTGCTTTGCTTGGCATTGACCTTTCAGTAAACTTTTAATGCAAGATAAACAACGTATCACTTTGTCAAAGAGCCAAATGATCAAGTACCCTAGTTTATACTCATAACTCAACCATTTCCTTGGTCTTCTTGTTATCCCATTATTTTCAAATCTTCATCAATCAATGGATAAGGTACTTAAACATACAAAGATAGTCTCACCAGTAAAGGTTTGACATCAATAACAAAATAACAATTGTCTACATTGTAGCAATCTTTCCAATAAAAGCTCCTTTCTTAGATATAAACTGTCTGATTGTAGGGTGTTTTTGATGTATTGAGATCGAGTAAAATCTGACATGGACATGAATTGCATAAAATATTAGCTTTCTCACTTAAATTGATCAATCCCTTATAATTTGCAAAATGTCCAATAATGGAGATTCTGAGCAGGTTGAACTTTTGAACAGCTGGAAACTCCAAAAGGGTACTCCAAAATGAAATCCAATTTTCTCCAAGCCCTTAGGAAATGTCCATTATTTGCCCTTTTTTTTTTTGACTGGCACTTCCTTGTGTGTAGGCATGACTTAACTGTTCACAAGTGTTAATTGGAATTTGTCTACGTGGCACTCTGTAGTTAGCAGGCGACATTTACCTGTTGATAGGCATTGGTTTATATCTTCCAGGCATCAGTTTCTAGTGACTCACGCGGTGTTTTAATGTTGCCAGGTGTTGTTTCAAAGTTGCAAGCATTACAGAACTTGCAACAGTTGTTGTTTAAATGATTATACGTGGCATTTTTCTAGATAAAATCTATTTTTCTTAATTTTTTTGCATTTTAAAAGTCTTAAGCTTATGATCAGGTCTTCCAAATGATATTCTTCCTTGAAAAATTAAATACAAATGCAAAGCACACATCAAGTTTGTATCATGTCCCTAAAACAATACTACGTGTATGTTCTTGGTCATTTTAACAAGTATAGCTGATGCAGGAGCATCTTGCATCACAAAATAAAAAGGGGGCATGATAATAAATAAATAAATAAAAAGGAGAAAAAAAAAAGTTATTTCATTTTCCAAGGTGCATAGGTGGAATAAAAGAAAATAAATAAATAAAAAGAAACCATTTCATTTATCGAGGTGTGTAGGTGGCATTTTAGAAAGTTATAGAAAGTTCTTGCATTTAATATTTGTAGCTAGATAGTTACACCTTTCTATTTTCTTATTGGCCCACAAATGCAATGTAATTTTGTAATTGGCCCACATGGTGGTGCTTAATATTAATTGGGTGGGTATTTAATATTTGTATCAAGGTAGTTGCATTTACCTTTTATCCCACATTGGCTGTGTTGTAATCTCTTGGGTGGTAAATGCCTATATAAAGAAGGCACAAGAGCATTCATAAGCAAGCTCTCAAAGTTGTAGAATCTCCTATTGGAGAAAAGTTCTCAAGTTGTAGGATCTTGTATTAGAGAAGAAACTCTCAAGTTAAGCTCATGGGTTGTAAGCTTTGAGGATGTAATGTCTCTCATGTTGTAAGTTCTCTCAAGTTGTAATGATTTTCAATTATCAATATATGCTTTGTAAAGCATTTTGTCTTCTCTCCATGTTGTTATGTTTTTGGTTATGAGTTGGTAAGGGTGGATTTTGCCCTTCATCAGTGGTATCAGAGTAGGAGTTCCTGAGTGTGTAAACAGATCACCGACTATGAGGCAATTTGCACAAGGACCTTGGGTTGGGTGAGGTTTTTTTCCTTAAGAGGATGTGAGTATGGAGAAGAGAAAAAAGAAGATGGCTTTTGTGATTGGATGGATTCTTAGAATTCCTAGACTTGAGAAAATTAGAGAGAGATATCAGGAAGAGACAAGAGTTGCAATACTGGATTTGAAGAAGCAAGTGGCTAAATTAAAAGCAGAGCTGAGAAAGAGAAGAGCAATTCAAAGAGATGATGAAAATTCTTTGGATGCAGAAAAAAAAAAGATACAGTGGAGTATCATGCATGCGATACAAAAGAAGAGGTAGAGCATGAAGATGCAAAGATTCATGAACCTACAATTGAAGAAGATGATTTATTAATGAAGATTACAGCAGTTGAGGAAGAGTGGAATACCTTGGTTGAAGGTCAAAGTAGAGAAGTTGTTACATGTCTTGTTG
>MU228177.1:968024-994046 GCA_018584345.1 Thuja plicata
TGGAATGAACCTTAGTTTCTTTTAGTATTGCATATCATCTTAGTTTAGTTTGAATCTTCATTTTAAGCATTGATCTACATTCTCATTGCATTCAAATGGATAGCTTGAGACAAGCCTCTTCATGCTTATTCTTGAGCCTTTCATTGTTTTAGTTTGCATTTGTAATCATTAGTGGGATTTAGTATTGTGTTGGGAGAGCAGACCCACATTCATCTCTAAGAGCACATCAACAAGGCATTGGGTGCCCTTGTTCAAGCTCATCTGAGGTTGTGGTTTAAACTCTTGCTTTGAGATTTCATTTTTAACATGCTAACCCTCATTGAATCTTATGGTTTTATTGGCTAATCCTAATGTTTGCATGTTTTAGTGTTGTCTCTTGCAGGTAGGTTTTTATCACATACAAGAATAACTGAGAGGGGGGGTGAATCAGTTATCCTCAGGTCCATATGTGCCCATTAAATACTTTATAACAATTTTAACAATTCAGATTTGCTCGGCACTAGTAACATAAAAGTTTGCAGTTTTATTGTACTAATGAAATAAGCTTGAAGAAACTTAACAGTAAAACACAACATAAACATTCACACATTTTGACACCATTATTTAACGTGGAAACCCAATATGGGAAAAAATACCAGTAACATGCTACCAAAATTTTCACTCTTCTGAAGTGAGCTCTGTTAGGAACCAACCCTGTTAAAGGTTACAAAACACACTGTCAAATGTGACCTGGTTAAAGGATTTAATCACCCTGTGAGGAGTGGTCTTGTTAGAGGACTTAGAACATTCCAATCTAAATGTCACCTTGCTCAAAGGATTTATAAAATGACTGTTAGGTCAACTTGGTTAAAGGATTTGAACTGATACAATGGTTAGAAAGTAATCAATAGGTGTGATCTGATTCATACAACTTACTTTGCAAATCCAGATCCAATTCATCTCTAATGCTAATTCACTACGTAGCCTCCATTATCATTTCAATCTTCAGACCTTCTTGGAAATCCATCAAGCAATCTCTCTCTACTTGTCTACTCAGCCTTCTTTACTTAGATCTTGTCAGTCAGTCAATTAACCATGCAATCCTTCTTGCATACTCTGCATACTCTACTCTCTTGGCTACCTCCATGAATAACCCCTTGAGGTTATCATATACCTCTCAATCTATGTCAGATACATATTTTTCCACTTAATCAAAATCATAGATCTTAGGTTAGGTCATATCCAACGAATCTTTCCATCATTACATTTAATTTATTTCTCCAATACAATCGCCAATTAAATCTTTGATCCATGCATTAATTACAGTTACCCGTGCATTTACATAGTGTAGATTAAATGTGTTTATCCCTAATTAACTTTACATATCCCAATAAATCAACTATGTTGACCAGAGATCTTAAATCTCATCAATCATCAAAATAATGTTTCTCAGCCAACACTGTGTTCCTTGGCAATTTACTGACCCTCGGCACATACAAGAAAATATGCTCGGAACACACTGGTGCTTGGCTGACACAAAACTTTCTCGGCATAAACTGTTAGTGAAAGATAAACAACGTATCACTTTTCCAATGTGCCAACTAATAAAGTACCCTTTTTTAATTCATCATAACTCAACCATTCTTCTTGGTTTTCTTGTTAAATCTCCTCCATCAATCAATAGATATGGTACTCAAACAGATAGCAATAGTCTCACTAGTTAAGGTTTGAAATCAATGACAAAATAATAATTTTTTCCATTGTAGCTTTCCAAACAACATTTCCAACAATCTCCCTCTTTGGTATTGATGGCAACACAAAACAATAAAACAATAATATTACAAACATAGTTACCATACAATCCAAAAATTCTGTCTGTGTTCCTTGGTATGAAGAAATCTTCATTAATGTCTTTAGCTTCATTCTAATATTCATCTATAAAACATTACTCCCTCTGTGTCTATAATCACACTAATATCTTTATGTTTCTGTTCATCAATCTCTTTTTCTCTAAGTAGTAAACTCTCCCTGTATCTTTCTCAGTATAATTCTCCCTTTTTCAGTAAACTTCTCCCTCTTTGACAACAATTCAAAAGACATTGACATCTTCATCATGCAGATTCTTCTATTCTAAACTTTGTATCATGTTGTTCCTGTCATCTTGCTTATGACTGATTTTATTTTCCTATCCTTGTCTATCTTTCACAACTTTAGGCAGTATCCTAAAGTGTGACAGTCTGTGCATCAATGTGAAAAATATTTTGAATATGACATTTGATGCAACAGTACCATTCTGAACTAATTATCTTCTGTTAGGGTAATTACCCCCAATTTACCTCACAGATACTCATGAGCATCCTTGGGTAGTTCCTTTGTAAATATGTCTGCTAACTATTCCTTAGTGTTCACATATTCCAGTCTCACTTCCTTCTTTTGAACTAGCTCCCTCAAGTAATGATACTTGATAGCTATATGCTTTGTCTTAGAGTGCATTACAGGGTTCTTTGAAATATTAATGGCACTCGTGTTATCACAATACATGACAACTAGTTTTATGATCTCTTCTTTCATACCTTTTAGTAATATCTTCAACCATACAATATTAGAGAAATTAACTGCTGCTGCCACATACTCGGCTTCAACTATAGATTGTGAGGTGCAGTTCTATTTCTTGCTTTTCCATGAAACTAATCTTTTTCCCAAAATAAATTATCCTCCTGTGGTGCTTTTTCTATCATCAAAATTTCCAGCCCAATCAGAATTAGTATAGACTCTGAGTTCAAATTTATCATGCCTTTTGTAATACAAACCATAGTCATTTGTTCCTTTCAAGTATCTCAAAATCCTTTTTACTGCCATCGGATGAGTTTCCTTGGGACTGGCAGAAAATCTAGCAATAATACCAACAGCTAATGCAATATCGGGTCTACTATGGACAACATATTGCAGTTTTCCAATCATTGATCTGTATAGTGTTTGATTTACTTCTTTTGTGTCATTATTTTTAGTTAACTTTTGTCTAGTAGCCATGGGTGTACTCACTGGTTTTAAATCTTTCATTCCAAAAGTTTTTAGTATCTCTTTGACATATTTTGATTGGGTAATATAGATACCATTCTTCATTTGATATATTTGTAAACAAAAAAAAAATTATCCCACCAAACATAGACATCTCAAATTCAGTTTGCATCTCCTTTGCAATTGCTTGATATAACATATCTTGTCCACAAAATATAATGTCATCAACAAAAATTTCAGCTAATAAAGTACCTTTCCTTTGCTATGTCTTCAAATATAGATTGATGTTGTGATTTGTTCTTGCAAATCCAATCTTCATCAGATAGTTGTGTAATCTTTCATACCATGCTCTAGGTGCTTGCTTCAGTCCATATAGTGATTTGTGTAATTTGAAAACCATATTCCTTTTGCTTGGGTCAACAAATCCAACAGCTTGTTCAATGTATACTTCCTCTTCTAATATACCATTTAGAAATGTTGACTTTATATCCATTTGATACACTTTAAATCCTTTGTAGGCTACATATGCAAGTAAGGTTCTTACACCTTCCAATCTTGCAAATGGAGTAAATGTCTCTCCATAGTCGATTCCTTCCTCTTGTGCATAACCCTTGCATACCAATCTGGATTTATTTATTGTTACCTCCCCATGCTCATTCAGCTTGTTTCTAAATACCCACTTAGTACCAATTACATTTTTATCAATCGGCCTAGGCACAAGTGTCCAAGTATTGTTCTTTTCAATCTATTCAATCTCTTCGTTCATGGCTTGAATCTAGTCTTCATTTTCTAAAGCTTCTTTTACTATTTTAGGTTCAAAGTCACATAAAAAGCAGGTATCTTCTCTTAATTTGCTTCTTGTCATGACTGCAGAATCCTTTTCTCCTATGATTTGATCAGGTTTATGGTGTCTTCTAACATACTTTTCCAAAGTAGGCTCTTTCTTTGCTTCATATTGATCATTCATGTTTAATTTAGGTTGAATCTGTGACTCGGCATCTCCATCAAATAGCTTGGCAGTCACCTCCTGTTGCTTGGCAATTTTGTTCTGTAACTCGGCAGGTGCAGACTATTGCTCGGCAACTTTAGTTTTAGTTTTAGGTAATTCGTTAGAATCTACCTCATCAGGATAGGTGAATAATTTGTAACTCTCAAGCTCAATCATGCTTTCTTCTTCATTTCTTTTTGCATATTCATCAATTCTAACATTTGTACTTTCCACAATTTTTTTAGAGTTAGAATTCAAACACTTATATGCCTTACTCTTAGTTGAATATCCAAGAAATATGCCTTCCTCACCTTTAGCATTAAGTTTTCCATTTCTGTTATCCTTCAGTATGAAACATCTACTTCCAAAAACTTTAAAGTAGCTTACACTAGGTGAATATCCATACCATAGCTCATAAGGTGTAGCATTTGTACCTTTCTTGAATTGTACTCTATTCAGGGTATAAACTATTGTACTTATAGCTTCTCTCCAATATTTTTTTGCAACATTTTTCTCCGTCATTAGTGTTCTAGAACAATCCATGATAGATCAATTTCTTCTTTTAGCTATATCATTTTGTTGTGGAGTCCTAGGAGCGAACATCTATCTCTTTATTCCTCTTTCATTGCAAAACTTGTTAAACTCATTAGAAATAAAATTGCCTCCTCTGTCAGATCTCAAACATTTCAGACTCTTATCTGTCTCCTTTTCAACTTTTTCCAAGTACCACTAAAACAACTAAAATTCATCATATTTTTCCTTAAGAAACATAACAATCATCATTCTTGAGTAATCATCAACAAATAAAATAAAATATTTATCTTCCTAGTAACTTTTCTCACCAATAGGTCCACAAAGGTCAGTATGAACCAATTCCAAAACTTTCTCAGAAGTATGAGTTATGCTCTTAAAACTAGATTTAGTCATCTTTCCCAATTGACATTGATTACACTTTGCATTTTTAGGTTTCTTTAACTTAGGCATCCATCTAACTTTTTTCAATTTGCTTATGCTTACCAAGTTATCAAGGTTTACATGACACAACCTTTTATGACATAACCAAACATCACTATATTGTGAAAACAAGTATGTCTCATCAGCTAAGTCTAGATAAAATAGATAAGCTTTTGTCTGCTCACCACCTCCAAATAATTCTCCATTGGCATCATAGATCTTTTCTTTCTTGTGATGGAATTCAACTCTGTAACTAGAAGTATTCAGCTATGAAACACTCAATATGTTATACTTAAGATCATCAACCCAATATACATCATCACATCTGATTTTGTCATTCAATTGAATTGATCATTTCCCTTTGATATGACATGGTGTATCATTTACAAATTTAACATAACCACCTTTACATTGATCTAAGGTTTCAAATTTGTCTTTAACACCGGTGATGTGATGTGAGCAACCACTATCAATAATCCAATGATCACCTTTGATTATATAAGAAATTAGTGCAGTTTTCTCATCATCATCATAATCATCTTTCATTGCAACGTACACAACTTCTATATCATTTTCATTAGATTTATCATATTCATTTTCATAAGCTTCTTCAGCTATATAGCAGGATTTCTTACCTTTGTCTTTGTAATCCTTGTACTTCTTGAGGTCTTGGTCATCCTTTCTGTCTTTATACTTGTTGTCTCTTCTCTCATATTTGTCATTCTTATCAGGACATCTTGCAGCAATATGACCAACTTTGTTACATGAAAAATAGATAATGGGAAGTTTACCTTTGAATTTTCCTTTTCCTCTTGATAGTATTCTTGCCATAAGTGCCTCAAGTTCTTCTAGATCATCATCAGAAGTGTCGCTGTCACTATCCACACATTTCTTTCCTATGTTTGATTTGTTGAGGACCATCTAGGACTTGAATGTAGATTCAATGGCTTGTGGAGTATAGTTATCAAAATTTGACATCTCAAATGCAGTAAGTCTTCCTACCAAACTTTCCAGAGTCAAATTGTTGTTAGGATTACATCTCAATTCTTGAATTGTAGATACTCTAATAGCATAAATAGGAAGAAGTGTTCTTAGTACCTTTCTCATGATGGTGTTATCATCAATGGTTCCTTTAGCTCCTCTAATAGCATTTATAACTTCCTTTACCCTACCATAATATGAAACTATATTTTCTCCTTCTTGTATTTTCATTTCATCAAACTTACCTCTCAAGCTTTTAGATTTGTCTCTTAACACATTTGTGTCTCCTCCATAAATGGTTTTAAGGGAATCCCACATTTTCTTTGTGCTTGTACAGTCCTTCATGTCTTCAAACTCATGATAGTTCAAGGATGATGCAATCTCCAGCATTCCTTGATTATGTTCTTGATTTTCTCTTAACTGTGCAGCATTGAGAGTTCCTGTAGGGGCTAAATATTCTTGATCAACATGAAATTTAGCAGAATCACCAACACCAGCTAAGTGAAATTTTATCAAACTTTGCCATGCAGGAAATTTATCCTTGTTTATCTTTGGTACATCCCTTTTATACATCTTGATCTTTTTTCTCCAAGTACCTTCAAACTGTTTCAAGAGAACTCAGCTCTAATACCAATTATTAGAATGAATTTAGAATAACTAAGAGGGGGGGTTGAATCAGTTATCCTTAGGTCAAAATGTTCCCATTTAATACTTTATACCAATTTTAACAATTCAAATTTGCTCAGTAGAAATAACATAAAATTGTGTAGTTTTACTATACTAATGAAATAAGCTTGAAGAAACTTAACAGTAAAACACAACATAAACATTCACACATTTTGACACCATGATTTAACGTGAAAACCCAATATGGGAAAAACAACCAGTAACATGCTACCAAAATTTTCACTCTTCTGAAGTGAGCTCTGTTAGTAGCCAACCCTATTAAAGGTTACAAAACACACTGTCAAATGTGACCTGGTTAAAGGATGTAATCACCCTGTCAGGAGTGGCCTTGTTAGAGGACTTAGAACATTCCAATCTAAATGTCACCTTGCTCAAAGGATTTATACAATGACTATTAGTTCAACCTGGTTAAAGGATTTGAACTGATACAATGGTTAGAAAGTAATCAGCAGGTGTGATCTGATTCATACAACTTACTTTGCAAATCTAGATCCAATTTAGCTCTAATTCTAATTCACTAAGTGGCCTCCATTCTCATTTCAATCTTCAGATCTACTTGGAAATCCATCAAGCAATCTCTCTCTTCTTCTCTACTCAGCGTTCTTTGCTTAGATCTTGCCAGTCAGTCAATTAACCATGCAATCCATCTTGTATACTCTTCTCTCTTGGCTACCTCCATGAATAACCCCTTGAGGTTATCATATACCTCTCAATCTAGGTCAGATACATCTTTTTCGCTTAATCAAGATCATAGATCTTAGGTTAGGTCAGATCCAACGGATCTTTCCATCATTACATTTAATTTATTTCTCCAATACAATCACTAATTAAATCATTGATCAATGCATTAATTACAATTACCCCTGCATTTACATAGTGTAGATCAAACGTGCTTATCCTTAATTAACATTACATATCCCAATAAAATCAACTATGTCGGCCAGAGATCTTAAATCTCATCAATCATCAAAATACTATTGCTCGGCCAACACTGTGTTCCTTGACAATTTAATGATGCTCAACACATACAAGAAAATATGCTTGGCACACACTGGTGCTCGGCTGACACAAAACTTGCTTGGCATAAACTATTCTCAGTAAACTATTAGTGAAAGATAAACAACATATCACTTTGCAAATGTGCCAACTGATAAAGTACCCTTTTTTAATTCCTCATAACTCAACCATTCTCCTTGGTCTTCTTTTTAAATCTCCTCCATCAATCAATAGATATGGTAGACAAAATGATAGCAATAGTCTCACCAGTTAAGGTTTGACATCAATGAAAAAACAATAAGTGTTTCCATTGTAGCTTTCCAAACAACATTTCCAAAAATTCCCACATGCACAAAAGTACAATTTTGCGCAATCCTAAAGGATTACTCGAGGAAGTGAAGATACCTTTCACACAATTTAGTCACTACAACCCATTAAGGAAGAGTGGATTTATTTATAGTGGGTCAGATATTATCATGGCTTAAGTGATTTTCTCCCACTTTGAGTCATTCTCTCTCACCATCCTTGTAAGGATGTACTTGGGAGGCAGGCCCTCTAAAGCTCTAATTTAAGTAGCATATATAGGAAATCCAAAAATGAACTTAGTTCAACAAGTTTGGGAGTTTGTTTTACTTAAAAAGTGAAGAGAATATCTCTATTGTTGTTCTTCGTTCCAAACACTTCAAAAATACTTTGTTCTTTTTCAACCTCGTTACAAAGAGATTCTTAGAAATTAAAATGTGAGGTTAATTTTCATCCCTTTCTTTCTGCCACCCTAAACTCAACATGTTTGGATTTTTTATCAACTTCAAAAATTTGAGAGAATATGCATAATGTTTTGTTTAAGATGAACAATAATAGGGTTTTCCTAATTATACTAGGTATAAATGAATTTCCACAAGTTAAGGGAAAGCAAGCTTGTTTCAAAAAGTACCTCTTTTGTAGCTAGCAAAGGCTAGGCACTTTTTTGAGGTTTTTATGCTTGTTTTTCTTATTCACCTAGTGGCAATAATTCTCACTTTGGTTCCACCAAAAATTTAGTCAACACAAAGGAAAAAAGTGAAGAAAAATTTGAAATCAAATTGAAAATTCAACTAAGTTCTTTTGATCAAATTTGCCAAAATCAAACTTAAGAACCTAAAGCATCAAATCAATTAAGAGTAGGAAACTTTTTCTTGTATGCACTACTAACTTTTATGTAATGCTCATACAAATGTTCTTCTAACTCTAAACCTTCCAAAATATTTGCACTATGAATTTTTTTAGAGTATTTTTTAAGGATCCTTACCTCTTTTTTTGGCCTTGTAAGCCTCAATTGTGGCTTCTGCACTTTCAAATATTGTTTCATCTACAGAAAATAGAATAACAGAGAGTTAAAATAGAGAATATATCAATATAAACTTGATAACATGAAGCAAATTGCAGGCATCATATACCAGCTAATAGGTGTTATTTGACTGTTACTACACGATATTTAAAACTCATAGGTAGTGTTTCTTGAGTCAGAGTCAACGCTTTATGCTCGCAGGTGTCACACTTTATCTCACAGGCGGCAGAAGAATTTAAGAAAAAATTAGAAAGAATTCTGTAGGCATTACTTCTCTGCTAGAAGGTGTCATTAGATTTCTCGTAGGTGTCATTTCTCCTACAAACTAAAAAATTATCACAAAAATAAAGGAAAATACACAAAACATGAGATAAACGATGAATTGAGGCTCAAAGCCCCACAATGGGTGCCATTTGTTTGTGAATATGGTGTAGGAGCACCTAGGCTATGCTCAAAGCCCTAGTTATTTTTGTCTTATAATTGACTCTAACCAAGTTAGTATGTTTTTTCTTAGACCTTAGAAGGTCTTGTTGTTGTGTGTGACTAGGTGAATTAGTGGTTAGTGCTAATTTCATTCTAGTTTAGTTTAGTTTGCTTTTAAGTGTTTAGTCCTTAGAATAGGCCTAAATTTGGGAAATGAGGTCTAAATGTGTCCTAGACCTATGTAAGGTGAGAAATATGATTAAAGAGGCTTTAATGATGTTATTTCATTGAGTTTTATGGGTTAGAGGCACTAAAATATAGTTTGCATCATAAATGCAAAAATGCTCAAAAGTTGTCATGACAACATTTGCAACTTTTGCAAATGCTGCATGCAACTTGAAAACTTTGGATTCCCCTAATTCTAGGAGTGGTAAATCAATTCTAGTGGCCTAAAGTTGTGGAGGAAGAATCTTATGATACTCTATGGCTCATTTCCTGAGGTAGATTGATTGTAAGCAAGTTTTTGAAGGCAAAAGATCAAGTGTTCTGATATACAGAGTACAGTCGACTTATTTGAATGTTCTTAGTGTTTTAATGGATTGAAATACTTTATCTATTGGTGGATTTGTGTATTAGGAATATATTTAATACTTTTTCATTTAGGGAGAAAATAGTGTAGTGTTAATTTGTTAGCTATAGGAAATTGTTTAAGTTTTAGAGAGTCTACTAGTCCAGTTCAGTGTAGTTTTGGTTGTATGCCTCCCCGATGAAATCTAACTGTGGGAAACTAAAAAGGTTGGATGAATGAGTTAGGGGAGCCTCTTTACATTGTACATATGCAAGTAGGAGGTCATAGGAATAAACTTGACATTTTTATAGCCATGCCCTAGGTGAGCTAGGACTGTTTGGTTAGGTGTATGGCAAAGGAAAAGATGAATGCAGAGACAAGGGTGTATATGAAAGTTCTGAACCAAGTGTGGTCTTAGAGTGTTTAGGGTCCTATAAATCCTTGGTTACAAGTTCAAATCTCATCCAATCCATTTGGATATATTTTTCCATATAATTTAGTGGACTGCTTATGAAGAGACAAAATAGGCCTAATAGCCCTACAATTCAGGACAAAGGTGTACGAAAGGCTTGGGGACCCTAGACCTTGAAAACCCTTTAGGTATTCAAAAAGGGTATCTAGATCCTAGATTACTTTTAGGGTTTTTTTTGAATATTTGGGAATAAATACAGAAAAAACCTCTAGATAGAGCTAAGTGGTCAATTAGGCCTAATAGGATCATTTTGAGTGAGGATTTGGAACTTGACTAAATTGGGATTAAAGACTTATTTAAATGGGAATATATGGATGCAGAATAAGCATAAAAGTAGTTGAGAAGACACTTGTAGCATTGGTGGAATTGGTATGAAGGGTTTAGGTTTGGAATCCTTCAAAGCAAGTGTGAAGCATTGAGACAAAACTAATGGTACATGTCCTTCAAGGTGAAACACAAGAAGAGTGGCTCTTAGAGAAGAGTTGGAATAGTCTTAGGCTCAGTGTCTTGAGGCTATTGAGATCCTAGAAGAAGGATTGGGACCCTAAGTGGACTAGGGAAAACAAAGTCCTATCTAGAGCATTGTGTGAACACACCTTGGGGTTACTTCTATCAGATTGGTATCAGAGCATAGCTGATCAGACTTGTGGTTAATGTTCCAACCAACTGAATCAATGGGAGAGTCAACAATGGTGACTAATGTTGAGATAGCTAAGAAGTTAGATGATCAAGAAGTGGAGAATAGGATACTCTGAGACATATTGGCTCAATTGGAGAAAAAGGTAGATGAAGTTGATGTGAAATTAGATGAAGTAAAGGATAAGGTTGAAGGGAAAGGAAAGGATATTACCATTGATGATGAAGTACCTGAAGTTGACCCTGTCATTACTGAGGAGCCATTCCTGAAGCTTTAAAGGCTATGAGTGGAAAAAGCACTAGAGGGAGTTCCAATATTTACTTGAAAGATGGAGGCAGAGATAGTTCTTGACTGGATAGAGGGACTAGAAAACTATTTTGAGTGTGATGGAATCACTGAGGCTCAAAAGGTGAAGGTTGCAAAAGATAGACTAAGAGGGTCTGCACTCACTTGGTGTAAATTCATCCAAGATGAGAGAGAGAAGGAAGGAAAGAGGCCCATTAATCCATGGAAGAATATGGTTGCAAAATTCAGAGATGCTTATATCCTTGAGGATTATTAAATCCAATTGCATAAGAGAAGGAAAGGTCTGAGACAGAAGGACCTAGATGTGAACTCATACACTGAAGAATTTTAGAGAATTTGCATGAGATCTAGAGTTGTAGACGATGAGAAGGTTAAGGTAATAAGATAACTTAATGGACTAAAGTGGACCATACAATATGAGATGAGTATTTTGACTCTAGACACCATTCAGAAGTGCCACAAAATTGCCATCAAAGTTGAAGAGAAGCTAAGAAAAAAGACTCTAGTACCACCAGAGGAAGAGGTAGAGGAAGAGACACTAGAGGATAGAGAGGTGGATATGGTAGAAGGAGTTATGAACCCAAGATCCAAGGGGAGAATAAATTTTTGGAACAACAAGAGGGAAAATCCAATTGAGGGGGTTCAAATAGATGATTAAACTCTAGTGGTAGAGGAATAAACAACAATCAAGGTAGGGGTAAATACTTTACCACTATGAAGTGTTGCCACTGCAATCAAATGGGACATCCTACATATAGATTTCCAGAGAAGGGTTCTAATTCTTAGGGAAGTGACAAGAGGATTAACTATGTCCAAGAAGAAACTAGTGGTAGAAACAAACACCCTGAGGTTCCCTTAGAATCAGAAGAAGGTGAGAACCTTATGATGAGAAAAACTCTGATCAAGGAGCCAGTAAAAGAAGAGCCTAGATAGAGGAGGTCACTCTTTAGAGTGAAGTGTAAGATGATGGGGAAAGTGTGTAGAGTCATTATAGACTCAGGGTCTACATACAATATAGTGTCAAAGGAAGCGGTCAGGAAGTTAAAGATGACAAGAATACCCCACACCAATCCTTACAAGCTCACCTGGCTAAACAAAGGGCAACATGTCCTTGTCAATGAGCAAGTTTGGGTGGATTTTTCAATTGGGAGGTATAAATAAAAAGTATTATGTGATTTCCTACCTATATATTCATGTCACCTACTCCTAGGTAGACCGTGGAAATTCGACAGAAAGGCCATGCATGATGGTTCAAAGAACTCATACTCTTTCAAGAAGGACAATGTGACATTCAAAATCCAGTCACTACTAGAGGATGTAGAGATGAAGTCATCTGGCCAAAATGTTCTCATGGTGAGTGAGAAGGAGTTCTTAGAGGCCTTGGAAGAAGGAGAGGGATTTGTTTTTCCATTGGTGTTGAAACCAAAAGAAGAAAGTGCAGACAGAGCAATAATGAAGACAGAGTTGCCAAAGGAAGTGCTGGAGCTGCTATAGAAGTATGAAGACATAGTTAGTGATGGAAAAACATCATCTCTACCACCTAAGAGGTCAATAATCCACCAAATAGATACCCTACCCAATAAGGATGCATATAATATGACTCCTCAACAAAATGAGGAGATAGCTAGGCATATTCAAGAACTACTAAGCCAAGGTCTGATTAGGAAGAGCATTAACCCTTATTTTGTGACCACTATCTTAGCCCCTAAAAAGGGAGGAACATGGAGGTTATTTATTGACTCTAGAGAAATAAACATTAGGTATATGTTCCCTATCCCTAGGATAGAAAAACCTAATGGACTGTCTAGGAGGAGCAAGGTATTTTACCAAGATAGACCTAAAGAGTGGCTATCATCAAATCAAGGTAAATGAGGGAGATGAGTGGAAAACAACCTTCAAGACCACATAAGGACTGTATCAGTGGCTTGTAATTCCATTTAAGTTATCCAATTCACTATAAACATTCATGAGGTTGATGAATGAAGTCCTTAAAGACTATACTGGAAAGTTTGTGGTAGTCTACTTGGATGATATACTCATCTCCAGTAAGACAAGAGAAGAACATCTAAGACACGTAGAAATGTTTTGCAAGAAGCTACATGAGACGAAGCTAATGATAAATTTGGAGAAGTGTGAATTCATCAAGCAAGAGCTAGTGTACCTTGGATTTGTTTTATCTCAAGGCAACCTAAAGATGTGTTGGTGCTATTTCTTACTTAAGTAGTGCCATATAATTTTCTTAGGGTCTCTTATCACTAATAATGTCTAGGGCTTTGAAATCAAGTTTCAGAGTGTCCTTATGCCTCTGCAAAGTTCCTCAAACCCTTAACCTAATTGAAAATGGTTTAAAATGACTAAAAAAAACCCTAAATGCCTCGGCCAGTTCTATTTTCGTGTTAATTTTTCGGTCACTTCAGTCATGTTAAGTCATGTGTCCATGCTGAATGGGTTACTTTTTGCCAAAATATTGTATCATCCTAACCACTTTAATAATTCCTAAGTCTCACTATGTAAAGCCACTTTTACGTCATCACCCTATGTATTGAGCAAGTCAGAAAAAATCAGATAGTGTGCTTAATCACTTAAAAGAAAGATGCACGACATATAGTGGTTAAGCGACTAAGCAGAAATAACACGTGTCCTTGGTGGGGCTGAGCAGTCATAAAGGTGTTCTATTAACTAGTGCACAAGTTTGAAAAGATTGAATGGCCCGCTTAATCGCTCAAAAGAGAAGTGCATGAAATCTAACAGGTAAGTGATTAAGCAAAGGTGACACCTGTCCAATGAAGAATGTGGGTCCATTCGTAGATGAGTTAATAGGTGTTAAAGCCTGGAAAGATCTGACGGTTGGCTTAATCACTTATACTCAAAATTCTTGACATCTAACGAGTAAGCAATTAAGCGATGATGACATCTGGCAGTTGGTGGGCCCAGGCATTCAAAGCTGATGAGATTTTAAACTGCAGTTAAGTTGTTCCATATCTGATGGCTCACTAAATCACTTAAAGAGAAGTTGCACGACATCTAAAAAATAAGCGATTAAGCGGTGGCGATACGTGTCCTCGGTCAATAGTTGTTTCCGAGAAAATAAGATAGCCATCAGATGCAAAGAGTGATGTCCAGAATTGACGGTTCAAATTCAAAGTTGATGAAACAAGTTGCAGAGAGCCATTAAGCCAAAAAATTGAAGCTTACAGATTAATTACAGAACATGTGACATCTCCATTCGAATTCAATTCTAAATACTGATTTGACTAAGGCCGTAAAATTGATTAAGCCAACTGCAGCCTCAAAAATTCACCAAAAAAATTTGAGCAAAGACAGAATTGTGAAGAAAACCAGCTTCACACAACTTCTGTGCTTAAAAAGTAAGCTTAATGATTCACTAGCATTCCAATTGAGATAGAATTTGCAGTTCATAAAGGTCTCAGAGCTTTTGTTTCAAAACCCGATTCCAGTATTGATAGAAAACCCTTAGAATGGCCCCTAGAATCAAAATCTCCGAAGAGGTTGATTACCAGAAGAGAAATGTCAAGGAAGATTTATTGCAACAATTACCACTGTCCTCAAGGGATGCCACACAAGCTAAAAAGATAGTCCCATTGCATCCTTGTTTTAAGATCAGAGAAGGATTGTATGATTCTGGTAGATGGGAAAAGGATGCTAAGACCAATTTTGATGGCCTCACCCTGTTCAGAATGGCCTATAGTCAAAGAAATGCCTCTACCCCAAACTGTAATATTTGAGAATTAGATGTGGGAAAATTTATAGCTCCCAGTGTGTTCATGGATACTGATTTATTCATCTTGATCACGAACACTTATGATAAGGTGACTAGGGTTTTTAGGGACACTCGGGGAGATATAATATTGACTGTATCAGCAAATGAAATCAGAAGGATTTTCAAGCTGACTGACACCTCCCATAATATGGATGATATTGATCTTGAGTATTTCAAAGAAATATACAATAACCAAAGAGACTATTACAGGGGTGAAGTAGTGAAGGGGTATGCCAACAAAATAGGAGACTTGGTAGTGATAGGGCCTAGAACCCCGGAACCCTTCAAATTGGATCTTTTAAATGGCAAGCCCAGAAAAATGTACAGTTCTCTGTGTAATGTTTTGGGGATAGATGAAGAGGGGGCAATGCCTATCCATATAATGTTGATGGTTGTTCAGATTCTGCATCCCCACTTGTCATTAGTGTTTGACTATGCATCTTATATTGCTCAAGAAATGCATGATGGTTTTTCAGGGATCCAAGATGGCAATATACAAAAACCAATGGGTTGGTATTCCCTCATGATGCTTATGTTCTTATTCAACAGTGCTGATTTATTTGAAGAAGAAATGGAATTGGAGAAATTCCAAGACGGTAAAGAATTGTCTGTCCAGATGTGGAGTGCTAATTTATCATGGGACAGGAAGAATGATAGCTATGTGTACTTTGACAAAGTTTTTGCAACCAGACTCAAGTCACAGCTGAGTAATCAGAATGCTAGGGTTCATAATGAGATGATGATGCTTTTAAGACCTATGGAATATGCCCCAGAGTTAAAAATTGTGCACAATTGGGGAGATTTAATCTTGTACCCTTTTTCCATAGTAATTAGGGTTTATAGTTTCAGAGGTACCCCTTATGTGCTACCTTATAGAGTCCCACTCATGATTGGACTGGCAGAGATTATAAGAAAATTAGGTGGGTTACAAGAAGCTTTAATCGGAAAGATGAAAGGAAGTATCTTTCCCACCCTCACTAGAGCCCATCATTTTATAATAACCAAAGGTGGTGGACACAGTTTGATAAATATTTTGAGCCCTATCACTTAGCCACCTCAGTGTCTAGATGTGTAGATAATGAGGATTTCATCATGGGTATGTTCAGGAAAAGGACTAATTACATAATATTAAAGCATCAATTACATTACCGAGAGGATATCATCAGGAACATTTTTTACCTAGATGTTCAAGAAATCAAAAAAGAAAAATGGATGGCATATAAGAAGTCTTTGGACTTCGTTCATAATTTTGATAAGACTTATGATCCTTTAAAGGATTTTTCCCATGGTCTTACAAAATTGATTCCCTGATGAATCTTTTTGAGGGAATAATACAAACTCTAAATGAGAAGAGGAAGAGAGCAGTTGAGAATGATCCAGAAAAGGCTCTTGCTATTTTGAATAAAATTCCAAAGAGCAGAATAGTTCCACCAGGGAACTATGTAGTGTACAAGACAAGAGGATATACCACTGTTGCTCCCAAAGTTGACAAGTCCCTTCAGCATAAGGGAAAGAGGCCAATAGACACTGATGCTCAAGAGGTTCCCTCTCCCAAGAGACAAAGAGTTGAAACAAAAGAACAGGGGAGTGAATTGTATTCTCCTTCCCAATCCCCCATACAGTATGATGACCAGACCATTATTGAACAACTGGTCAAAATGTGGAATGCTGGTGAAGTGGTTGTTACCACTCAAGAACTACAAGAAGGGATGCCAGAGGCACCTAGACATACAACATTTGACCTCATAGTTGTAGAATTTCCTAGAAAGGAATTAGATCCTGTGACCAAACAAGCCAGTGATGTATTCTTGTCTGATGATAGTTTCATGAAAACTAGGGCTTTCATTCAATTCCTCTGGAGGTGCCATATTAATGAGTACAATAATAAGTGCCAGAAGATGATATAATCTCAACCCAAATTTTCCAAGGAGGATATAGAGAAAGAAGTTAAGCAAGAAATGATATCAAAATTTGATAAAATTACTCCTGAAGAGGGCAGACAGATGGTCAAAAGGCAAGGAGTTCTCATTTTGCCACAATGGGACCTAGCTGATGCAGCGGTTTTTGATGCTATAAGAAAACATGCCAAACCTATGACTACTATTGGGACATCAATTGGTGCCCAGTTTAGTGAGGATCATGTAGCTCTAGCCATCTGGTCACTAAAGAAAAAAGACAAAAGGAGATTAAGAGAAGATGATGAGACTGAAGACACAGGCAGTCTAATTGTGAAGATGGTTGCTGATACCTCAGAAACTGAAGCAGCTAACCTTGTTGTACAAGTAGCCAATTTGAGCATGAAAGTGTCAAAGAAATAAAAGGAAGCTTATGCTATCTTAAATGAAAAATATAATTTTTTTCTCAAAGCCTATAATGAAGAGAAGGTTAAATCTTTGATTAAAGACAACAAAATAGCAGAGTTGGAGGGTAAACAAAAGGTCCAACTTGTGCCCCAATGAATGATTACTTAGTAACCTCATCAGCCCTCCTCCTCAAGTCCATTTATAACATATCCCCCATCCCCTGCAACTCTAAGTCCTACTACTCAGGAAGCCCTTGATGCTAAGAGAGAAGAATTAGAAGCTGAGAAGCACATGCTGATCGATGAAAGGACAAGGCTAGAGGAAGAGGGTAAAAGAGACCTTGAAGATTCCCAAGCATACAAAGAGGCTAAGGAATCAGTAAAACAAAAATGTTCAGACCAAATCTTTTCAAACCTCAAAAGGTGTGCCAGTGAAATTGATCTTTCTAACCTCTACTCACTGGGAAAAAAGATTGCAAGCATTATCAGCCGGCATGAGGATGAAAAGAAGCAATGGGAGCTGATAGTGAATAACTAGAAAGGTAAGGTAGCCCATGTCAAATCTTTCTATTCTCTCTCAAAAGAGCAAAATAACATTGACATTATCCTGACAGGCACTCATAAGTGTCTCAAATTGATGGTCAATTTAGACACCAAAAGGAACATGGTCATGAAGAAGATCACTACTCTGAGAGGAGAATTTTCCAAGGATAGATATGATATGTATCCCTATATGTTCAAATTATATGGGAACATAAAGAATGAAGCCCTATGGATGAGGCAATTAAATGAAGCACTGACTAGCAGGACAAAAAGTATTGTCACATTGGCAAATACTGGATCGTTTGTGCTGACTATAGATATTTTGAATAAAGCCAAGGCATTCTTTGAATCATGGGAGGCAGAATTTGAGAAGGCTAACGGTGATTGGGAAGAGTTAAATAGCCAAAAAGATGAAGTTCTCAGCTTCAATTGGCCAAGTGATGAGGTGTTCACTACATGGGTCAGCAATTATGGAATAGTCACCCCGGTAACATGAGATGATAAATATGAAGGGGACAACAAACACCAAGGAGGTTGAGTGAATGTAATAAATCAGATATTGGGGCCTCTACAACAAAAAGAGAACAAGATCTAGATGACAAAGACCCAACTACCTCGAAGCAACTTCATGTATTCAGGCAGTCACAAGACAAAAGATTACATGGCTCATGGTAAAATTTGTTATTCCCTTCCACCTAAAGTTTTTTCTCTTCTTGAAACTGTATTTTGTCCTTTAGCCTAGTCATCTATAGCTTGTTGCATCCTTATTTTCCAAAAGGATTCCAAGATGACTGTGACTTCCTATAAGTATCAAATTGTAATATTGTAATAAGGATGGTAAAAATAAGACTGCAAGACAGATTACTGAATTGTGTCTGACTATTGGTTCTGAGTCTTTGTGAATGTACTGGTATTCAAATCTATATTAATAAAATACAATGGAATCTCCATTTTGATATCTATGATGTCTTCTTGCATTTACTATTAATTCTTGTGTGTTCAATTTGTAAGGCACTTTGAATATACTAGTTATAAGGTAGTCATGTTCTTGTCTATGAGTTGCTTTCAAGGAAAGTTTTAAATTTTGTAGATGATTGTGGAGGATTAGGGTTTATGCAGGGATTTGATAATGGAGTGTGAGGATGAGAGGATAGTTTGTAAGGCATTCTATCAGGGGTTCATTTTTATTTCCATTGATTATTTTCAGTATGAGTATGCTCTATTTTGACTCTATCACCCATGATTAGGCACTGGTCATAAATGCTGGTAAGTGGTTGTTATCATCAAATTCAATTTCAATCAATCTTTATACTCATGTTATTTCAAGTATAATTCTAGTTAATTGTATTTAGTACAATTCATCTTTGTGATTCCTTGGAGAGTGAATCAATAGGTTAGCCTTCCTAGGCCTAAATGGCATAAAAAGAAGAAGGATCTCCCATCCTTAATCCATTATTAAAACTGCTAAAAGTTGATAATCTATCAAAGGTGTACCCACCTGGGTGTGTGGAGCCCAAAGAGTAGAAGGATTTTCTATCCTTGTTAATTAGCCATTTTCCTTGTGAGAATCTAACTTGGGTATAAGAGAGTCTGGCATTATTGTCATTATAATCAATTCTGCAGGAAAAAGAGCCAACAAATTGGTGACTCTACTGGGGAATCTTGTAATGTTCTCAAATTCATGATCATGAAAGCATTTGTCCTTACAATATTGAGAATCAGTTTGTTCTTCCTTATAATTATTAGAGCGATTTTATTCTTCTTATTTGTCATTGCACATTGTTTGAAGGTCCTGATTCTGAAGATGATACAATTTTTTTCTCAGTTGGAATAGCTGATAACTCTAAAATATCTAATATGATCCCTTGTCTATTTTCAAGAGGAAATCCACTGAATGGAAAAGATTTGTAGTTACGGGAAATGAAAGATCATTTTCTTCAAGTTACCAGGTGAAGAATTATCAAACTTAATATATCTGCAAAAATCTACTAGTTGCTTATTTTCTATAAGGCAACATCTGAAATAGGACAAAGTGTTTGATCTTTATATATATTAATCCTCTAAAAAGAGGTGGTGACTCTAACTTCTATGTAGTCCAGTATTGCATAGTGAAATATTTGTTTGTTCTATAAGATGAGTAGACAAAGAAATACCAGGTCATATTTCAGATTGAATCCTTAAAAGGATCTTGGAGAGGAGCTCCATACGCCTCAAAGGAAACAATGGTCCAAAAGATGGGCATCTAAACATGATTCCCAACATGCCTCTGAAAGAAAAATGGATATTCCCATTTTAGAAAGGAAGTCATCTTCATCTGAAGATGCAGAACATGTGGGACCAGTCAATGCTTATAGAACTAATACCAATTTTGATCCCTTTAGAGATGGAGAAAATACTGACATAGGGTTCTTTCCTGTGGAAGAAAACCTTGCTCCACTAGAAGAGACCTCTGCTACTGAAACAACATCATATGATTCTAATAAATTGCAAGATGAGGTTGTGGCTTTGAAAAGAAAAAAGAAGGAATAAGAAAAGGAAATAGCTGAAGCAAAGGAAAAATGTAAGCAAAGGATATATGATTTATTATTGGAAAGAGAAGAACTCTTAGCTGAGACTAGAAGGAATGACCTTAAGACTAAAAGCCTGAACCAAGAAGTCAAAGGCCTTGATCCAGAATTGTTTGGTACCCTCAATGATTAGAGAAAAAAAACCTTGAATAAAATCTCAAACCCTGACAAGGACAAATTTGAGAAGGAAGGACCTGTGATTAGGCAGTTGTTCCCATATGAGAAAGAGCGAAATGTGAAACTCAAAGAAATAGCTAAAGATGCCCCTGACAAAGGTAAGAAAAAAGTTATGGGTATCAGCATAAATGAGCCTGTGCAGAAAGTTTTTAACCCTAAAGGAATACCTCAAATTGATTTGGATATTGAACAAGCCAGGAAGGCTAAAGATGACTTGGAAAAACAACTAGAAAAGTTGGAATTGGAGGCTGCCACGGCTGATATGAAGATGAAGATGGCCTTACTTCATGCTACCAATAATACAACTGTAAGTAGTTCTATGCATGTCAATCAAGGAGTACAACAATTGAATTCATCTACTGATTTAAATGTGAACAGTCAAGGTGGTGCTCCTAAGGTCCAAAAATGTGGAAACAACCAAAATGTTCAGAGCTCTAGACCTAATGTAGTTTCTCAAATCATGGGTCCTCACTCAGGTTTTCAAAATGCTAAGCCCAAATAGAATGTTCCTCCACCTGTTCAACATCAAGGAGGAATTGCTAGACCAAACGGTGATAATGAGCTGGGGAATTTTCAAAGGAGGCCTGTCCAAAAGAATAGATACAGAGCTCTCTTCTTTGAAGGCATCCCTGGTCACCCTAATGTGATCCCCAATGAGGTAAGAGATAGAATCCCTAAGTTCACAGGAAATAATTTTGTTACTTGTGAAGAGAATTTAAAAGCTTTCGGTGATAAGATGACTAACTTTGAAATTGAAGATGAGGATGTCATCATGAAACTCTTTGTTCAATCTTTAATTGAAGATGCTAGGGATTGGTTCAGAAACTTACCTAATGACAGTATTGCCTCTTGGGATGAATTTGTAAAATCCTTTAGGGAACAGTATAGGGAGCATGTTAATTTTGGATATATGTTAAATGAGTTTAATAACATCAAAAAGTTCCCAAATGAAAATATGGTTGATTTTAACAGTAGGTTTCAAAAGGCCATGAACAAATTGTTCCAAGTTCTGAGGTTAGATGAGGAGGTATGTCTTACCACTTACATAAATGCTGCTGATGGAAAAATGTCTTATCTACTTAGAGATAAAAACCCAACTACTTTAAGGGATGCCTACAAGATAGCAATTGACATTGAAAGTAATAGGAGAGCATCAGGGAAATTGGGGAAGAGAGAAGACAATAAACTTTGGAAAGAAAAGGGATCATTCAGTAAAAATTTCAAAGAAGGTGATACAATGGATAAATTGGTAAGTGTAGTGAAAGACCTTGCTGCCAAGATGGATAAGAATGACAGAGGAGGGTACTAAGATAATAAGTATACTAACCAAAGATTTGATAGACAGCCCAACCTGAGAGATTATCCATACAAGACCAATTGGAATAATGGAAAGCCTATCCCTGAGGGACAAGACAACCCAAAAGAAAAAGAAACTTCAGATCCCGTGAAGAGAAATAGTGCCAAATATGTTGAGAATACTCCCTGGTGTGATGCTTGTAATATGCCACACTCTCCCGATCAATGTGTAGTAGCTCAGGCTTTGTTTGACCAAACAGAAAAAGGAGAGCAGGAAGGCCCTACTATCAATATGTTCATAGTAAAGAAACCTTATCCATGGCTCCCTAATATTGCCTCATCCTCTGATGATTCATATTCAGAGGATAATTATTGTTTTACAAACCAGTTACAAAGTTCAATATATCAAAATGATCAGGATGAATATGTTTCACAAACAACTATAAACACTGTTGGTGATGATAGTTCACAATCTCATTTTAGGACTCCTACTAATGAAGACAAGAGGTCTTTAACTGTTGCGGCAATTAATAAAGCTAAAAATGCCTACAAATTAAGAAATAGGATAGTACAACCAGCTTAAGGCAAGTCTACCCATGTTTATGTTAAGAAAGACTCACCTCAAGTAAGTGAGGTTTTCCATCCTAAGAAAGATGGCCAAGATGAATGTTGCAAGCAGGCAGGATTTTCTCAGGATCATATCAGGGAAGGGATGTCAAAGGAGGAAATGATACCGAGTGAGAAACTCAAGAAAATGAAGAAAGTCAATAATATACCTCCTAAATTGCCTCATTTTGATATGAAACATGCTTTGACCCAAATGAAAGTCTCAGTCCCACTTATGGAAATGTTGAAAATAAAAGAGCATAAGGAAGTTTCTCTGGCATTATTAACAGGAATAGATGATGTATCTATCCCTAATCATGAGGAGATACCTTTGACAATAAATAGTGCTAAAGAAGATTGTCCATTAGTGAAAGGAAAAGGAAAAAGAAAGGAATTCTCTAACATTTGTATTGGAAATATAATAACCGAAGAACCATTGTCTATGTATCCATTCTATGTCACCTTAATGGTAAATAATTTTCTGGTGAAATTGCATGATTGATTCTGAAGCAGCTGCAAATGTAATGTCCTATCATGTGATGAAATAATTAGGCCATAATAACAGGGAAGTTCTTGTGATAGGGACACTAAAGGATATTGAGGTGAAAATTGCTACCTTCCCTAAAGCAACTTATATAATGGACATAGTGGTAGTGGATACTAAACCATATTATGGAATGCTTCTATCAAGGCAATGGGCAGTAGCAGGAAAAAAGATGCAGTTGGATTTATCCTATGCAACTATCCCTGTGAATGGGAATGAGGTAAAATTGTATAGACAACCCCGGTCATCTGTTATGGTTGAGGTGGTCTTGCCTGATCAATTAAATTGTTGTGTGAATGTTGATATGGAAAATTTTATGGTTGAAGAAGTTAAGCCACAGTTAAAAAATACTGACCCAATTGTGGATGAATTGTTGTTGCAACAAAATGGACTCTATCAAATGTACTTTGATGGAGGATGTTCAAAAGAAGGATCTGGAGCAGGATTCTTGTTGATATCCCCATCAGGTATCACTTTCAAATATTCATTTATGTTAACTTTTCAATGCACAAATAATACTGCCAAATATGAGGCTTTAATCTTGGGAATAGATATTGCCATCAAGCATGGTATTAAATGTTTAAAAGTTCATGGAGATTCCCAGTTAATTATATCTCAGATTAGGGGACATTATGTAGCTAAAGATGATAGATTAAAGTTGTATAAATATGTTGTCTGGGATAGGATAGAATTCTTTGATGCTTTCAATATATTATGGGTTGAAAGATCAAACAATATAATGGCGGATTTCTTGGCAAGTGTTGCTCTAAAAAATAATGATGCTACTCTTACTGGAATATCTATAGTTGAAACAAAAAGTAGGCTAGCAGTTCCTGACAATATTCATAATTGGCAAGTTTTTGAGGATGATGATGATATCCTCAAGTTTATTCAATGTGTGGGCCAATATGATGGTCAAAAGATTGATTATGAATCTCTAGTGTCGACTGTGGACAATAAGGAATATATTTTTGATCAAGAAGTCATCCAATTGAATACTAATCACATTCCCAAGGGGTTAGTTGAATTAGAGGGCATGTTCAACATAAATGACAACTATATGACTCAAAATTCCAATGCTTGAATGGAAGACTTAGAGGAAATCAATTTAGGATCTGAAACATCTACCCAATTAGTCTACATTGGCAAGAAATTGGACAGTAATGTGAGACAAAATTTAATAAAGTTTCTGAAAAGGTACAAACATGTTTTTTTATAATCCTATGATGATTTGAAAGCCTACAGAGAAGATTTATTCCAACATGATGTCCCTCTAAAAAGGCACTAAACCATTCAGACAAAAGCAAAGGCCAATCAATCCATTACTAGCCACCAAAATACAGACAAAACTAATGAAGTTGAGGGATGCGGACATAATCAAGCCTATTAGATATTCATCTTGGTTTTCTATCTTAGTCCCTGTAAGAAAGAAGAACGGGGAAATAAGATTATGTGTTGATTTTAGAAACCTAAATGTAGCCTCATTGAAAGATAATTATGGACTACCTAATATGGAGGATATGTTGCATAAATTCACTGGATGTGACTTTTTATCCATGATGGATGGATTCTCAGGATACAATCAGGTGTTGGTTAAAGATTCTGAGCAATTCAAAACAGCATTTACTACCCCTTGGGGCACCTATGTATATGCTCATATTCCATTTGGGCTAAAAAATGTTGGTGCTACTTTTCAAAGAGCTATGGATTTAGCCTTCAAAGACCTCATAGATGTTCTGATGGTGGTTTACCAAGATGATTTAACAGCTTTCTCAAAAAGAGCTAAGGATCATTGCAATCATTTGGAAAAGGTCAAGATAAAAGCACTAGAATATGGGGTGTCTCTGAACCCTAAAAAGTGTCACTTTACTGTTATTGAAGGGAAGCTTTTGAGACACATAGTGTCAAAAGAAGGTGTAAGGATAAATCTTGAAAGGGTTGAAGCCATCCAAAAGGTACTTTCTCCCAAGAAATTGAAAGGTACACAATCATTTCTAGCGTAGATCAACTTTGTTAGGATATTTATTGTCAATTTTGCAGAACTGGTTAAGCCTATTGTCAAATTGCTAAAGAAAAATGTGAAGTTTGAATGGGGCCAAGAAGCTTAGTTGGCCTTTGAAAGAATAAAACAAAGTATTCAAGAAGCACCAGTCCTTGTATCCCCAGATTACACCAAGCCATTTTCTTTGTTTACTTTTGCATCATTTCATACTATTGAAGCAGTCTTATTGCAGAAGGATGGTGAGGGAATTGAGCACCCCATTGCAATTTTTAGTAAGTCATTACAATCAGCCAAATTAAATTATCAGATAATGGAAAAACAAGCTTATGCTTTGGTAAAGGTGGTCAAGGCTTTTAGACCTTATTTGGTGTGTGCAAAAGTAAAAGCATATGTCCCTCATACTTTTGTCAAAGATATTTTTGTTCAAAATGTAGTGGTAGGAAAAAGATGTAAATGGATAAACAAAGTCCAAGAATTCGATATAGAAATCCATATCACCAATTTAGTAAGGGGATTAGGGTTGGCTAAGTTGATGATAGAATAAAATTTGGATTTGGCCCAAATAAATAGTGTTGGTGCAAAAGATAATTGCTTGACAAGTATTGAGATGCAACCCTGGTATTCCAATATTGTTTATTTCCTAAAAAATGCTAAATATCCAGACAACTTGAATGATAACCAAAGGAGGAGTTTGAAATTGCAATCACAAAATTATGTTTGTTTGTAGGGTGATTTATTCTAGAAAAATAGAGATGGGATCTTATTGTTGTGCCTTGACAAAGGTCAGTCAGAAAAGATACTGAAAGAAATGCATTATGGAATATGTGGAGGGCATTATTCTGCTAGAACAATAGCCCACAAAATTCTG
>MU228177.1:998796-1014783 GCA_018584345.1 Thuja plicata
ACAAGCCAAACCTATGACTACTATTGGGACATCAATTGGTGCCCAGTTTAGTGAGGATCATGCAGCTCTGGCCATCTGGTCACTAAAGAAAAAAGACAAAAGGAGATTAAGAGAAGATGATGAGACTAAAGACACAAGCAGTCTAATTGTGAAGAGGGTTGTTGACACCTTAGGAACTGAAGTGGCTAACCTTATTGTACAAGTATCCAATTTGAGCATGAAAGTGTAAGAGAAATAAAAGGAAGCTTATGCTAGCTTAAATGAAAAATATGAGTTTGTGTTCAAAGCCTATAATGAAGAGAAGGTTAAATCTTTGATTAAAGACAACAGAAAAATAGAGTTGGAGGGTAAACAAAAGGTCCAAATTTTTCCCCAAGGATTGATTACTCAAAAACCTCATCAGCCCTCCTCCTCAAGTCCATTTATAACATTTCCCCCATCCCCTGCACCTCTAATTCCTACTACTTAGGAAGCCATTGATGCTAAGAGAGAAGAATTAGAAGCTGAGAAGAACAGGTTGATCGATGAAAGGACAAGGCTAGAGGAAGAGGGTAAAAGGGACCTTGAAGATTCCCAGGCATACAAAGAGGCTAAGGAATTGGTAAAACAAAAATGTTAAGACCAAATCTTTTCAAACCTCAAAATGTGTGCCAGTGAAGTTGATCTTTCTAACCTCTACTCACTAGGAAAAAAGATTGCAAGCATTATCAGCCGGCATGAGGATGAAAAGAAGCAATAGGAGCTAATAGTGAATAACTAGAAAGGGAAGGTAGTCCATGTCAAATCTTTCTATTCCCTCTCAAAAGAGAAAAATAACATTGACATTATCCTGACAGGCACTCATAAGTGTCTCAAATTGATGGTCAATTTAGACACCAAAAGGAACATGGTCATGAAGAAGATCACTACTCTAAGAGGAGAATTTTCCAAGGATAGATATGATACGTATCCCTATATGTTCAAAGAACATGGGAACATAAAGAATGAATCCCTATGGCTGAGGCAATTAAATGAAGCACTGAATAGCAGGACATAAAGTATTGTCACATTGGCAAATACTAGATGGTTTGTGCTGACTATAGATATTTTGAATAAATCCAAGGCATTCTTTGAATTGTGGGAGTCATAATTTGAGAAGGCTAATGATGATTGGGAAGAGTTGAATAGCTAAAAAGATGAAGTTCTCAGCTTCAGTTGGCCAAGTGATGAGGTGTTCACTACATGGGTCAGCAATTATGGAATAGTCACCCCGGTAACATGAGATGATAAATATGAAGGGGACAGATAACACCAAGGAGGTTGAGTGAATGGAGAAAATCAGACATTGGAACCTCTACACCAACTAGAGAACAAGATCTAGATGAAAAAGACCCAACTACCTCGGAGCAACTTCAAGTATTCAGGCGGTCACAAGACAAAAGATTACATGGCTCATGGTAAAATCTGTTATTCCGTTCCACTTGAAGTTTTGTCTCTTCTTGAAACTATATTTTGTCCTTTAGCCTAGTCATTTGTAGCTTGTTGCATCCTTATTTTCCAAAAGGATTCCAATATGACTGTGGCTTCCTATAAGTATCAAGTTGTAATATTGTAATAAGGATGGTAAAAATAAGACTGCAAGGCAGATTACTGAATTGTGTCTGACTATTGGTTCTAAGTCTTTGTGAATGTACTGGTATTCAAATATATATTAATAAAATAAAATGGAATCTCCATTTTGATATCTATGATGTCTTCTTGCATTTACTATTAATTCTTGTGTGTTCAATTTGTAATGCACTTTGAATTTACTGGTTATAAGGTAGTCATGTTCTTGTCTATGAGTTGCTTTCAAGGAAAGTTTTAAATCTTGTAGATGATTGCATTGGATTAGGGTTTATGCAGAGATTTGATACAGGGGTGTGAGGATGAGAGGATAGTTTGTAAGGCATTCTATCTGGGGTTCATTTTTATTTCCATTGATTATTTTCAGTATGAGTATGCTTTGTTTTGACTCTATCACCCATGATTAGGCACTGGTCATAAATGCTGGTAAGTGGTTGTTATCATCAAATTCAAATTCAATCAATCTTTATACTCATGTTATTTCAAGTATAAGTCTAGTTAATTGTATTTAGTACAATTCATCTTTGTGATTCCTTGGAGAGTGAATCAATAGGTTATCCTTCCTAGGCCTAAATGGCATAAAAAGAAGAAGGATCTCTCATCCTTAATCCATTATTAAAACTGTTGAAAGATGATAATATGTCAAAGGTGTACCCTCCTAGGTGTGTGGAGCCCAAAGAGTAGAAGGATTTTCTATCCTTGTTAATTAGCCCTTTTCCTTGTGAGAATCTAACTTGGGTATAAGAGAGTCTATTATTTATTGTCATTATAATCAATTCTGCAAGAAAAAGAGCTAACAAGATGGATCCTAGCAAAGTGGAGTCCATCACCAACTGACCTACTCCAAGAAAAAACACTAAGGTAAGAATTTTTCATGGCTTAGCACAGTACTATAGAAATTTTATCAAACAATTCAGTGAATTTTTGCTCCTATGCTTGATACTATCAAGGGTGGGATGAATACTAAATTTGTGTGGAATGAATAAACTAACCCTGGGTTTGAGCTACTGAAAAAGAATATTTCTACCCAACCAATGTTGTTTCTACCAAGCTTTGAGAAGCTATTTATAGTGGAATGTGATGCCATCAATGTAGCCATTGGTGTTGTCTTGAGCCAAGAGGGAAAACCAGTGGCCTTCCACTCTAAGAAACTAAGTGAAGCTAAGAAGAAATACTCTTCTTATGACCTACAAATGTATGCTCTGGTCTAGTCACTAAGGAAGTGGAAGCATTATTTTATTCCAAAAGGGTCCATAGTCTATTCATACAATCAAGTATTAAGTTTCTTGAACTCTCAAGATAAACTTAGTCACAAGCATATGAAGTGGGTTGAGTACCTACAAGCCTACACCTTCAACATCAAACACAAGAAGGGGTTGCAGAATAAGGTAGCATATGCCTTAAGTAGAAGAGCCTTGACCATTCAAGAGATTCAACTATAGATCATGAGGATAGACAACTTCAAAGACCTATACGGTGAAGATGAGGACTTTGCAGACATTTACAAGGTATGCCAAGAATATAAGAATCGCTTTCATAGTCAATTCTCTGAGTATACTTTGCAGAGTGGTCTATTGTTTAAAGGGAGTAAATTGTGTGTCCCTAGTGGGTCTAATAGGGAGAATCTAATATAGGAGAAACATAATGGTGCACTTAGTGGCCATTTTGATGTTAATAAAACTCAAGAATTAGTTCAAAGATTCTACTTTTAGCCCGAGATGAATTCGGATGTTAAGAGATATGTAGAAGGTTGTGTTATCTTTCATAAGGAAAAAGGTACATCTACTGATGTAGGCCTATACCATCCCTTACCCATTCCAACCAGACCATGGGAGTGTCTGAGTATGGATTTTGTAATGGGATTACCCAAGAAAAAGCTGGGAATGGATAGCATTTATGTTATTGTGGATAGATTTAGCAAGATGGCACACTTTGTACCCTGCAAGACAACAAATGATGCAAGTTAGATAGCTTCCCTATTCTTAAAGGAGGTATTCAGAATACATCGTTTTCCACTGAGCATAGTGTCTGACAAAGACACAAAGTTTATGAGTCATTTTTTGAAGACTCTCTAGCAGAAGTTGGTAACAAACTTGTCTTTTGGATCTGCATACCATCCTCAGTCTGATGGCCAAACATAGTTATTCAATAGGATTCTTGTAAATCTCCTAAGGTGTCTAACTAAGGAGTATGGTCAAACTTGGGACCAACTCATTGGGCAAGAAAAATATGCCTACAATGAAAATGAATAGGACTACAAGTAAGATTCCTTTTGAAATAGTTTATGGCCTTCATCCAAGAGGCATATATGAGCTCTAAGATCTGAAGGATGGAGCCAAGGGAAGTGGCTATGCTGATGAATTTTCACATTCTATGCAAGAAGTCCATGAGACAGTGAGGAAGGCACTCATTGAAAATACAAAGAAGATTGAGAGGAAAGTGGATGAGAGGAAAAGAGATGTCCAATTCAAAGTTGGGGCTCTAGTGATGGTTCACCACAACAAGGAAAGATTATACAAAGGAACACCAAATAATATTTAGATGAGAATAATTGGCCCATGTGTCATACTGGCCAAATATGGAGAAAATGCCTACAAGGTGGAACTTCCAGAGGATATGGGTCTATTTCCATTGTTTAATGTTGCAGACCTGGTTTTATACAAAGGCCCAATCCCAGATGAAGATCAGAGTTTGAATAAATTCATACAGAAGGTGGAAGAACTCAACTTTCCATCTACACCAATCAAGAAAGAAGAACACATGCTAGATTCCAGAGTCTACAAGAAGACAAGGAAGAAGGAATACCAAGAACACTTAGTGAAGTGGAATGGAAAACCAGATTCAGATGTAGTATGGATAAAGGAAACAAAGTTCAAAAAGTTTGGAATTGACCTCAACTTACTCAATCCAAGAGTAGAATGAAGTATTTTCATTTGGGGAGGATGGTGCAGGAGCTCCTAGGCTATCCTCAAAGCCCTACTGAATTTTTTCTTGTAACTGACTCTAGCCAAGTCAGTTTGTTTTTTGATGCACTAGATGATGTGATGGACTTCTCTTCAAGGTAAGGTGCCAAATTTGGTTCACAAATGAACTACCCTTCCCCAAGCACAATGGCTCAAATAGACCCAATGCAACCAAGGTTACCCTAGGTACAAGATAATGATGGATTTTATGTATATGGGGTGTATGAGGACATATAAAAGTGGTTTCAAGACCCACCCAACTCTCCTAGCCTTCAATTCTTCACCAAATTGTCACTAGGCCTAATAGCCTTCCTTGTAGCCCTGCAGCGAGAGTAATTTTCCCTTAAGCTCATATTTTACCAAAGAACTAACCAAAAAAATTATATTTTTGGATACCCTTTACCCCCTTCTACAACATATCAAAAGAAAAATAGTGACTCCTTTGGACCATATGTGACTGTCCTCACACTATGGCTCAAAAAGTGCATAAAAAGACCCCAATTTACAAAGAAACTATATGATAAACATTCTCCCAATGTCTCAACTCTTGGGAAGAAACACTAAATGAATAAAAACCACTCAATCCAAGAGGAATTAGACTCATACCTTCATTAACATCAAAACCCCCAAATTCACTCCTTTCAAGCCCTTAATACTAAGGCTTCCTCAATGTCTTGTCTCCAATCACTTCCAGAAATAACCAGTACTTGATTCACCAATAAAATTCCAATATAAGACATCCCACATCATAAAATATACCCCTTATTTGGACAAATCATTGGCTGCTACACTTGTGCCATCAATTTCACTTCAAACCCTTCTCCAAATCAACCTATGATCACTTCATTCCTTCAAATCTCTACAAGGATTAGTGTTATAAATTATCATACATGGTTATTATACTCCTCCCATGTATTCTATGCCTTTGATTCCATGGAAAGGATAAAAGTTGCAAACTAACTACAAAATAGATGAAAAACTTCACAAAATCTAAATTTTAACTTTCTGGAAATGACAGTACAGTCATAGAAAATGACTTTCAATGCATTGTAATGGAAATACAAATGATCTTATATTGCTTCCTATTCCACCATAAACAAAATACTTAAAACAAGAAGTGTTTAAACCATCCAAAATGCATAGAACATTCAAATTACAAATTTAAACTTGTCTCTTATTGATATTGTTGTTGCAGTCCATACACTCCAGCCACCATGTGTGAATAATGGAATGCCAAATACAAATAGAAATGAAAAACTTAAATTCCCCAACCTCTTTCAATCAGTTTGAGGGATTATTTAGGTGTTTTTACAATAGAAACTCCATTTCCCTCCTAAATGGCTATTAGCCATTACTTTTCAAATATTTAAATTTTTAAACTTTAAAAATGCTTTTGAACCTTTGTAATTTGAAAACTAAGAACTCCAAAGGATTTCAAACACCTAGGAGACTTATTTAAAGCCAAACTTAAACCCCTAGAACCTCCTACACACATTGGGACACTAATGGTCCAAATTACATTTATTTAATCCCTTCATGATATAACTTATTCTTAATAAACAAATGCCATTTCATGACATCAAAACATTATAGGAGCCAATACACCATAGTTGATGTGATTTGTGTCACCTAGGATCCCTTTGATCTCCTTGGACCTCTAATTTCCACTACGTTCCCTCCATTCATTCATAGCCTTCATGGTCTTCATATTGGTCCTTGGTGCTCCTCTCCTTGGTGCTCCTGCACCGTTTTTGCTTAGACCTTAGAAGGTCTTTTTGCTGTGTGTGACTAGGTGAATTAATGGTTAGTGCTAATTTCATTCTATTTTAGTTTATTTTAGTTTTCTTTTAAGTGTTTAGTCCCTAGAATAGGCCTAAATTTGGGAAATGGGGTCTAAATGTGTCCTAGACCTATTTAAGGTGAGAAAGATGCTTAAAGAGGCTTTAATGATGTTATTTCTTTGAATTGTATGGGTTAGAGGCCCTAAAATATGGTTTGCATCATAAATTCAAAAGATGCTCAAAAGTTATCATGACAACATGGGGAAGTTGCACTAGGATCGACTGGACCAGAGTGATTTACAACTTTTGCAAACATTGCATGCAACTTGAAAACTTTTGGTTCCCCTCATTCTAGGAGTGGGAAATCAATGCTAGTGGCCTGAAATGGTGGAGGAAGCATCTTATGATTCTCTATGGCTCATTTCCCGAGGTAGATTGATTGTAAGCAAGTTTTTCAAAGCAATAGAGCAAGTGTTCTGAGATACAGAGTACAGTCGACTTATTTGAATGTTCTTAGTGTTTTAATGGATTGAAATACTTGATCTATTATGGATTCCTATAGTAGGAATATATTTAAGAATTTTTCATTCAGGAAGCAAGTAGTGTAGTGTTAATTTGTTAGTTGTAGGAAATTGTTTTAGTTTTAGAGAGTCTACTAGTCCAGTTCAGTGTAGTTTTGGTTTTATGGATCCCCTATGAAATCCAACCATGGGAAATTCAAAAGGTTGGATTAATGAGTTAGGGGAGCCTCTTTATAGTGTACATATGCAAGTAGGAGGTCATAGGAATCAATTTTCTATTTGTATAGCCATGCCATATGTGAGCTAGGATTGTCTGGTTAGGTGTATGGTAGAGGAAAAGATGAATGCAGAGATAAGGGTGTATATGAAAGTTCTGAACCAAGTGTGGTCATAGAGACTTTAGGGTCCTATAAATCCTTGGTTACAAGTTCAAATCTCATCCAATCCATTTGGATAGATTTTTCCATAGAAGTCAGTGGACTTCTTATGAAGAGACAAAATAGGCCTAATAGCCCTACAATTCAGGACAGAGGTGTACGGAAGACTTGGGGACCATAGACCTTGAAAATCCTTTAGGTCTTCAAAAAGGGTATCTTGATCCTAAATTAGTTTTAGGGGATTTTTGGAATATTTGGGAATAAATCTAGAAAAACCCTCTAGGTAGAGCTAAGTGGTCAATTAGGCCTAATAAGATCATTTTGAGTGAAGATTTGGAACTTGACTAAATTGGGATTAAAGACCTATTCAAATGGGAATGTATGGATGTAGAATGAGCATACAAGTAGTTGATAAGACCCTTGTAGCATTGGTGGAATTGGTATGAAGGTTTTAGGTTTGGAATCCTTCAAATAAAGTGTGAAGAATTGAGAAAAAACTAATGGTAGATGTCCTTCAAGGTGAAACACAAGAAGAGTGACTCTTAGAGAAGAGTTGGAATAGTCTTAGGCTCAGTGTCTTGAGGCTATTGAGATCATAGAAGAAGAATTGGGATACTAAGTGGACTAGGGAAAACAAATTCCTGTCTAGAGCATTGTGTGAACACACCTTGGGGTTACTTCTATCAGAATAAAATACACCTTCATGATATTATTTTATTTAACTACAATTCTATGGAAAAATAATGGAAATTTATGTTAACAATTTCAATTAAATCAATAATCATCTCATGGCTCTCTATCTAAGCATGTTGATAAACCTCTCAGCCTTAATCTCTATCAATGGCAGTCCTAGAACGAGAATTTGATGAAAATAAATGCCTAAATCTAGATCTATTCTCTCAAACCATGATAAAATTGTATGCAAATGCACTCAAAATGATTTCCATGATGCAAAAATACTATGATAATCTCTCAAAATTCTCAAATTGCTATGAAAATGATAAGAGGTTTGATACTTTGCATTTGAATTTTTAGGATCCTTAATGCTCTCAAAATGGCTTCTATTTATAGGATTTTCCCAAGGGTAGAGGGTGGAGTTAATTGATCATAGTTAAGCCATGGTTGAGTGAGAGGCTTTCAAATGGTTTCAAATGGGGAGACAATTTAAATGATTGTCTCAAAGGTTGGGACAAAGAGACAAATTTGAGTGATTGAGATCGAAAGTTCAAAATGAGTGATTGAGATTCAAATTTAGGTGTGATCCATGTGCTTTGTGTTCTCAATTCCCATTGGTTGCTCAAATTCATGTTGAAATATATAAGGATTATTTAATTCAATCAATTAATTAAATTATCCATGTAGGGATGAATAGGTTCGATTTAATTTTTGATTTAAACTATATAATTAATTGATTTTATATAATTTTGATTGTCCCTTTTAGGCTTATATTTGATTTCATGGTTAATTAATCCTTTGTTTTAATTTTATTTTGTCCCAATTTGATTGATAAATGTCCATTTGATTTTATTTTGATCCATTTTGATGCAATTTGATGAGATTAGGAGCAATTTGATGAAAAATGAAGATTTTCTTGTTTAGAGAACACTTGATCAATTTAGGTGTCTACACTAATTATGTGAAAGAGTTGTTAAAGAAATTTGGTATGGATGAATCAAAACCTCTTGGTAATCCTATGATTATTGGTTGTAAATTGAAAAATATTTATGATACACCTTATTCAAATCAAACAGAATATAGATCTATGTGATGACATGTAACAGATTGAATGTTTGAAGATGTTAAGTTGATCACCGAAATGCCGAAGGATAATGCAAGACATTAAATCAGTTAATGGATTTTATTTTCATTAATTTCAACTTGATATAATCTAATCAGTTATAATCAAAGTGTCAAAAAATTTAGATAATCAAAGAGATAAAGATTATGCTTTCAGTAATGCATAAAAGACAAGCATTCACAATATGACTTCAAACACCGACGGTTAGTGAACACTGACGGACAGAGATTACCGAAAGTCAAGTCATAGTGATGCCTGAGAAAGAACACCAAAGAGCATTACCGACAAGAAGAATCACAAGAATAACTGATGGCCAGAAACATAGTGTAAATTGATGAATAAGCCCGAGGAGAACTGGAGTGTTTCTTGAAGCTATCAAAGAGTTAAACACCAAAATTAACTTGAGCTCAGAAAATGACAAAATATCTAGCTGGCAGAGCTAAATATAGACTTAACTGGTAGTTATCTTTATTTTCATTGACAAGATAAAGCTAGAGAGAAGTAAGGGATTTAAATTTGTTTTCTCCAGTTGGCAAGAAGATCTCAATGAGATAAAATAGGAGTTTTGCTTTAAATCTAATTGAAGAGAATTGTGGATCATGCCAAGTTCAAGAAAATTAAGAACCTAACAATGGTGATATCATGCCTACAAAGAGACAACTCAATTCATTATGAATTGTGGTGGGTGAATGAATGAAAAGAGGGTGCTGAAGAGAAATTGATGAAGAGCAACTTCATACAGTCCTGATCAATCAAGCTGAGGAAAGAGATAAAGTTTTTCTGTAGACACCGAGCAATAGAGCACAACATCAAAAACAATGAAGGGGTGCTAATGACAGAGCTAGGTAAAAAGAGGGATTGTGGTATTTCTTAGTGAATAAAGTGTGATTATGTGATGTAATGTATATGTAAATGATAAAATAAATATAGATTCGATATGTAAATTAAGTGAAAGAGGGAAATAGGTGGAATGAACTCACCTTGAAAATAAGAGGAAGAATATTGACCTTCAGATTCAATTTTGACTGACGCAGAACTGTCAAAATTGGGTAAAACTTAGGATCTAAAACTCTGATGCATGTAACTACCTTCTATGAAAATCTCAAACCCAAAGGATGAGCATTACCTAGTTAACCTAGTCTTAGACTATGTTCCAGAATTTCTACCTAGTCATTTCAACTCCAAAACTGATAAAATTTGTAGAGGACTTGTGACTAATATTCATGAATATGGATCTGAAACTTTGAAACTCTGAAATCTTTTCATACCCATAAAAAAGGGTAAAATTTTGTGGAAAGGTTTTTTCCTTGGTAAAAACCATGTTTAGGAATTAACCTTGAAATTGAATTGAATATGTATAAGGAAAGATGGAGTGAAATCTAGATCTGAAACATAAATCACCTTATACCTCAATGATGCAATTCTTGTTTGAAGATGATCACAAGTGTTGATACAATAGATTAGATTTCACAAAACACCAATTGAAATCATGAAACCAAACCCTTTAAGGATGGATGTTGTAGTCTTCCACAATGTTGGATAGAGGAAGAAAGAGAGGAAGAAGACTTGATGGATGAATGTAGATCTCATTCCTTGATTACAAACTCCTTTTCTTTACCTCCAATGGGGGAATGATGGAAGGAATATTTAAAAATTCATGATATCTCGTGTTGGCTTCCTTTCACTTGAATGCTTGATGGGCTTGAATTCTTGATTATGGATGTTTTCTTGGACTTAGATCTCTTGAATGCACAATGGGTGGATGTCTCTTGATAAATATTTTTAGGTATGTAATGGATGTTAAAATGAGAGGGAGAGGTATTTTTTAATACACATTTCTCAAATTCTGCAAGGCCAGCCCAATTAAAGATCTGGAAGGTTAACCCCCCACATTGGGCCCGAAGCTCACTTTGAATAAATGCTCTAGGATAAAGCCAACTTGGTTGTGTTGGAAATAAATAATGATATGATGGATTGTATGTTTTCATTTATGGAAACCATACATGATTCTGGAGATTGATTTCTATACTATGATACCAAAGGATAGAGTATAGATTCGGCTAAGTATGGAATAAATGACATAGTATACTGGGTTTGGTATATGAATTGGTACATGAGTATATGATCAAGTTTTTAGGTGCAAACTAAGAAGGAGCTTTAGAGAGGTATTATATACTTTTATTTATGATCAAAATAGTTTATGTTATCATTTGATCGAGTTATGACTTTCTGACTACCAGTTATACAGAGTACAGTGAAGAACATAGACACTTGGGTATTGGATTGATTAATTATCCTATCATATCGATGGTCTTATTATTTTGATAGTTGGAGTTGATAGAGATGACATGTGTGATGACTCATATTCTTGTGTTTGAGGTTAGGATTATGTTTTGAGGTCATATCTAGCCAACACTTTGCATGCTACTCATTTTGTTTATGAGGCTAATAGTTAGAGTAATTATCTTTGATGATGGATATATAAGCTCAAGTTTTTGAGATGTTTTAGATGATGAAATGGTTGGATATGATAGTGATATATTATATATTAATGATGGATCAATGATCAGATGTTTGGCTATCAAATAATAAAATTTTCCTTGGACTTACGTGGAACTAGTCAAGCATTGTTGATGTTATTTCTCAATTTACTTTTGTAGATGAAATATTTTGTATGGCAGTGCCTCATTGTATGTTTTATATTTGAGAAATGAGCTCTATGTTGTAAGCTTGAATGCATGTGAATTTCCCTCATGTACTAAACTTCTAATAGGGTAACTTATTTTTGTAGAAGTAAATAATTGTGGGTTCCATCCCACTGTGGTTTTTCCCTTAACCAAGTTTCCATGATAAAAAACATTGTTAATAATGTTGTGGATCCTTTGTTTATGTTTTAGTTGTCTACTTTTCATTGCCTTCAATCTATGGTTAAAGAATCAAATTGGTAGAGCTAAAAATTTTGGAACACAGATTCATCCCCACTCTCATTGTACCTCAATCCTAACAATTAATATCAGAGATTTATTCCTTGGAAGAAGTCTAGGCACTTGAGGAAGGTCTTGATAGTAGATTTGACAATTTCTAGTAGTAATCAAAGAAAAATCTTGATTCCACTTGAAGATATTGACAAATAAAATGCTCATAACTTGGAAATGGAAAATAAGCTTAAGCATGTTGAAAGTCTCATTGAGGATTTGAAGGAGCAATTGAAAAAATCCAGAGATAAGAGGAAATATCTTGTTGAAAAATTGAAGCAGAAAGATGATTCACAAGCCTTGAAATAAAAATTAGAAGAGTGTGGATAGATCATGAAAGACGGAGATAATCTGAAGCATGAAAAGGAAGCTATGGTAATGAAGATGACTAAGGAAATTGAAGTGAAGAAAAATCATGAGAAAAACTTGAAGGAAAAATATGAGGAATATCATAGACTGAATTGGGAAGTTGGAAAATGCAGATCAATCTTGAGGAATATAGAAACAATGAGTAAGAACTTGAAATATTTAATGAACTTCTTAGGAGTGAGCTTTCTACAACTAATGAATTCAAAGAAAATTTCAAATCTAGTTCAGCGAAGCTTGATGCACAACTTGAGAGTTAGAGAACTAAAGGAAATTCTCAAGGACTTGGCTTTGAGAAGGGAAAAAGTTATAGATCAGGTGAAAAAATATTTTAATCATAAAATAATATTGAAGAACCTAAGAATTCACCTATGAGGAAATCAAATTTCAATGCCAGATGCTTTCCATGTAAAAACATTGGTCATGGAGAAAAGGAGTGCAGAAGAAAACCTAGTACCACATCTTTTTCTGGCTACTATTACAGTTGTTACAACTATGGACACAAATCAAATTAATGTAGATCAAAGGTGAATAATTATGTGAACTAGAGGAACATACCATGTTACAAATGCAATAATTTTGGACATATTGTGAACTAGTGTAGATTAAGGATAAATCAAGTGAACACGAGGTATTGAAATGTGACATGTTTTAATAGAAAATATTTTGGTCATATAGCTAATAATTACACATAGAAGTATCTGGTGTGGAAATTTCATTTGGAAACTTATTAGGTCATTGACCTAAGAGGAATTTTTTCATGAAAAAACCTTACCTAATTCTTGAATTAGATAAAACAGTAAATGTGATCGACATATTTAGATGAAGAAATTAATTTATGACAAGTTATTTCACAAGATTTTTTTTGATGATTTGAAGGTTCGACGATGGATTTTTATCCTTTATTCTGAGACAATTTGAAGCTAGGGCACAACACATTAATTGTTATCTACTTTTTAGACATGCAAAGAAAAAAAAAAGGCATTTTATCTATTCATTTTACACCTTGTGAGTCAAAGAAGAGTTTGTAGAGTAGTTAAAGGCAATTTTGAAGGAGATTGAGAAAATTTACAGTGATTTCAAGCTTAGCCCTAAAATTTATTGAAAATGTATTTTTTTTCATGCAGTTTAATTTTTGAAGGTTAAATCATGGATACACCCAGAGTAGTTGATATTATAGAGTGTCCTAGGCTAGTATTTAAGAAACACCCACATAAATCAATAGAGGACTACCATGATGGTGCCTTTTCATCTGTTCCTTATAGTGTGTTTCATGTTGAAGACATTAGGGCTTACATTCATTATAATCTAGAAGAATTGGGAGACAAGTGATTGAAAAACAGTTCGAAGAGGTTTCTATGGATTTATTTTTAAAGGATGAATACAAGGTATTGGAAGGGAAAAAAATTTCACAAGTCATGAATTTCTTTGATTTCTTTTAAGCAAACTAGGTTCAATATGTGTTGAGCATAGTTCATGATTAGTTTGTGTGGAATGATAAACCCTACAAGATCACTAAGGAGGTTTATATGGAAGTTACAAGCTTCTTTGAGAGTGGAGTTGTGCTTGCCCTGAAATCAATTCGGAAGGATATATTCACTAAGTTAACTGGCTCTTAGTGGGACAAGTGAGTGACGAAAGTAAATAACATTATACAACCAGATGTGAAGTTAGCATCTAAGGTACTTGGCTATAAGGTAGTTAATTATAATAGAGAAAACTCTATTTCTAGTACTATCATATATGTTGCATATAAAATGGTGAAATAAAATGAAGAGTGTGACATCTATGAATCATTAAGAGATCAAATTATGATTAGTTTGGAGAAGATAAAGAAGGACATGAAGTAGATATTCAATTATAGATCCTTGTTTGTGTGTATATTATTCTACTTTATTAATTCTATTACTGGAGTAGGAAATGTTATGTGGAAAGAGGATAAACTAGTAGTATTGCAGATCAAAGAGTTCTATGACATGCTAGGAGATTACTCACCTAGGAGTACCATATGGGGATATTTTGAAATCTTTCAAGAATATATGCAGCTAAGTGTAGACACCCAAAAATGGTTCAATGCCTGTATGCCCCCTTTTTAACATGTCTTCTATATTGTGTTTTTGATCTTTATCATTCACTAATATTGTATCATTCTTTCATGTCATAAATTACTAATGTTTCTCTCATTTTGGCCAAATTGATCATCTTCTTAAACCAATCCTAATCGATCCTAATCATTCTTAATCTTCCCAAATCAATCCAAGATTATTCTAAATTTTTATATCATTTTAGGGAATTGCCAAATTTCATCAATGCCTCATCTCTTTTCAATCCTCCTTCAATATTTTTTCAAAGTTCATCGATTCTATCATCATCAATCTTGTCAAGGCATTGTCAAATTTCATCGATGCCTTAGCATCATCAATCTAGGAGCATTGTCAACTTTTTAGATGTCTCCCCAGGAGCACTGTCAAGTTCATAAATGCCTTCTCCTCATAATAATTTGAGTGCATTGTAAAATTTCATCAAGGCCTCATCATCATATGGCTTCTTTAATAGAATTTTCAAAGTTCATCCATGCTATTTTGTCAGAAATCAATTTGAGTGCATTATCAAAGATCTTCGATGCCTCATCATTTCCTAAACACTTCCAAAACCATCAAAATTGTTCCGGATCCTCATCAAAGTCATCAAAATCAAGTCAAATTTGCATTATTTCCATCAATTTGGTCAATAATCCATTACTTTTTCCTCTTGGGATGAATAACCATAGTTTATCCCTATGTCCTAATTGAATAAATAAATTGACTTTATTTATTCCCTCTTTCCTATGTCTCCATAATTAATTAATTTTAATTAATTAATTGGTTAATTCCTATTTACTAATTTCCATTTTTGTGGGAAATATGAGTTTTTCTAATTCAAAATTCCCTCCTATTAATTAGCCTCCATTTGTCATAGTTGTCATAATTTATGACACTTTCTTCTTTTCCTTTTTCATAATTTGTCATATTTTATGACAAATTTCCCTTTCTTCCCCACACTAATTTTTCCAATTCGATATCTTACGAGTTTTCATAACTTTTTATAACATGAAACTTTTCAAGTTTCACTTTTAAATCATGAAAATCTTCCAATTTGTGCACCGAATTGCTAATTCTGCAATTTGGTCTCTAATCCTATAAATTGAGATCATTTTTTCTCAATCAAGTTAACCATCACATTTTGAATATTATTGATGCAGCAGTGGCACAACGGAAGTCTTCAAGTCAAGTGGCAAGGGGTAAGCTTCAAAGATCAACACCCAAGAGGACAAATGGTGAGATCCAATCCCTCAACACCCTAGGTAAAGGGACAAGTGCTGAATACCTATCACAGGTAATATAAAAGGACTCAAGGAAGGTTATCACAACCCTACAATGCAAGGAAACCCAATCACTAGGTTTGCCAAAGTCCTATGCACCAAGGAACACAAGCTCACAAGAGATCTCCTTAACACAATAAGTACTCAAACACAATGAAATGGATACAAAGACTAGGGGTGGCCTAAAATCACTATCATGGCCTATTTAGGTCCAAACTCTTTAACTCCAATGGTTCTTTC
>MU228177.1:1021676-1036985 GCA_018584345.1 Thuja plicata
CAATTTCCCATGGTGGAATCGATCCAAACACTCAAGCCCTAGTTGAATGCTGATTTTTAGGCTCAAACCAAGGCAGCCCCACTAAAAATTTGATAACTTGCAATCTATGATAGATTAGAGCATGAGAGAAAAATAAAATGGAATAAGATTCAAAGATACAACTTTTGGGATCACTTTTTCATCCCCCCATGACCATACCAGTCCGTACAAGCTTTCTGTCCTTCAAAATCTGTAGAAAAGTGGTTATTTTATTGATTTTAAAAGCCAAATTACATTGTCTATCCTATCACCCACCTGTAAGGGCTTATATAGGATACTCCCAATGGTTACATAACTTTTATGAACCATTTAACCATTTGGGTGTTGAAATTACAATGTTTGACAACTTTTTAGAAAGTTGCTTGAAAGTTGCATAACAACTTTTAGAGCAACTTTGCCAATTTTTCAGATTTTTCAAATCTAATGACCAAAATTGGTCCTAACCTTATTTTGATGATCCCTAATGGATCCAAACATAGAAAATCATATAGAAACCTAAGACTAGGGTGTTGGATCATAAATGACCACTAGTTAAACCAAGGGCTCATAAAATGCCAACTTGGAACTATGATCTTACAATGAGATCCAAAGACTAACCCCTATCCTAAGCATGACTAGAGGCCTCTAAAGACCTTAGTGTGAAATCCTAGACTTCATAGGAATGCTTGTTGAATCAGGAGTAGAAGTAGGTGCTCATGCACCAATTATCACCATAATTATAGTCTTTTTATTTCATGTCTTAAGTTCATCATGTCCATATGAGATCTACATAAACATTTGGAGAAGCAATAAAGAGCACAATTGTCAAATTGAGGGAGTTTTGTTCATAATTTTCATTTCTTTGTCTCAATTTATTTTGTGTTTGGAAATTTTGATTTTCCATGCTTTAAATTTTTATGGTTCCTCTTGTGTGCACATTTTCCTCATTTTCCTATCCTAAATTTGGTGAAACTGATTTGAAACATGTCTTAGCTTACTTATTTTGGTGTTTTTATGCAGTTTAAGGGTCCTGGATGAAAGTTGCGTAGTTGGTCTGAAATCTTATGTAGTTGGTTAAGTTTTGCACACTTGGTTCCTAGAGTTTAACACTTGGTTGAAATTTGTGAGCACTTGGTTGACCTTTCTACACACTTGGTTTTCCTTTCTGCACACTTGGTCAAATAGGATTCATTTTGATGGTTTAGGATCAACACATTAAGGTTTAGGAAGTAGTTCTGCATTTTATGCTTCCTTCTTTCATTTTTCTCAGTTCTAAGGCTATAATGAACCCTAGATGGTGAAAATTAATCCTAATTTTGTTAATTAACCTCGTATTTCATTTTGGTAACTTAAAATTAATATCACATTTAAGTTTGGTGTTCCTAAAATGAACTTTACCTAGTTTAGGATTCAATACAAGGCTAGTCAATCTATTTTCTTTCAATTCAGTTCAAGTTCAAAATGTATCTTAATTATGGGTCCTAATTGATTAAAATATATAAATTCATGTTTATTAATAGGTAAATTAACTTAAAATGAACATTTACACTTGATTTTGAAGATTAAAATGAACATTCATCTAGTTTAGGATCCATTGCAAATCAGCCTAGTTAAAATGTTTCCTAGTCAATTCAAATATGCATCTAGCTAAATTAGAGGTTCTAAATGGATCATAAAATTTTCAAATCAGGTTTTTCAATGGTGGATTAACCCTAATAATATAAATAAACATACTTATTAATGCAAATTTTGTCATAATAGAAGCCCTAGTAACTTTCTGAGTCATTTTGGCCTCTGTTTTAGGTACTGTGCACTTGGTCCTCTTGTACTATGCACTTGGTCCTCTAATACTATGCACTTGGTCCTCTGATACTATATAGTTGGTACTCTGATACTAAGCACTTGGTCCTTTGATACTAAGCACTTGGTCCTCTGATACTAGCACTTGGTCCTCTGATACTAAGAACTTGGTCCTCTAATACTAAGCACTTGGTCCTCTAATACCATGTACCTAGTCCTCTGATACCATGCACTTGTTCATCTGATACCATGAAATTGGTTCTCTGATACTACGCAAATTGTAAAATGGGTTGTTTGCATTCTATATTATAAGTTTCTTTATTCATAAATCTATTTATGCACTTGATATGCATGATTTCTATATTACTAATGATCTACGTAGCATTTTGGAAATCGTGGGATGAAGAATGAATCATAAAATACTAATGTATTTGATGCAAGACATTTGACAAAGACCTTGTGTGTCTTCCAAATCTTTCATGTATGATTTTAGTAGTTAAAAAACACTTCAATTTTGGTGCTTAAAAGGAACCACTTTTCTTATATGTTTGAAGTGTTTTCTAGAACTATAATCCCAAGAATTATATGAACATATCCTCTCCCCTTGCCTTCATAGATCTTGGGTGTAAGAGAAATTCATACAATTCTTCTAGAGTGGCTACCTCCTAACAGCTTTAACAAAGCCAGTGAGAGTGATTTCCCAACCGATAATAGGATAAAGCCAAGCCCTTCCAAACCAGTATATAAGAAATGTCATTGTGATTAGTGTTACAATGAACATGTGTCAATTTTTCTATGTAGACAGAAGATCTCCCTCGGTACATGTGTGGTGTCTAAAAAAATATAGGACATAAATTCTATAGGCTAGGAGGCCTCCATAATGGGGCTAATCTTCTGCATGTATAGCCACCTGAATGGATGCCCTAACTAAAAAAAATTATAGTGACCAAAAACCCTCTATTTGCTAACACAGAAGGTTCAAGACTGACTAAGACATCCCACATTTTTTGCAGCTTTTAGTAGAGACAACAGCCCCTTGGGAAGTGATTACCCTTGGGATTCAAATCTTGGTGTGCCTGAGAAGTGAGTGCACTGTAAGGAGGAGATCGTGCCTCCAAGCTTCTAAGTTGTCAGATATTATAAAGCATGGCTGGACTTTGTTCAAGTGAGAATTTAGAAGATACTGTCCTGGCTTACCTAGGTTGTGGTGTGTTTGTTCTTTTTACAACAATCATTCTTCCTGATGTGTCTTGTGTGTGTTCCAAACTTTTAAAAAAATAAAATCTTAAAGCGCTCCTCTTAAAAACACTTTTCAAGATCATTCTTGAACAATAAATTGGTCACAAACCTTGTCCTAAATTTTTTTGGGTAAAAATTTGGAATCTCAAAACATTCACTTTGGATCCTTTTCATATTCTTAGTATTCTTCATTCTACATATTCATGTCATGATCATCTTTCATAGAATGCATTAGTCCCTTTTCATTTGCATTTCAAAAGCCTTTTGCATCTAGTCTTCATTATAGTCATCATTATGGTCTCTCTTGCACAAATCCTCATTATAGTTCCTTTTACATAAATAGCTCATTTATATTCCCTCTAAAATATTTACAAAAATATTACAAAGAATCAAAATCCTAGATTCTCTCTTTATGATGTTGAAGAAAAGATCTTGACTTGGTCCCACTGTCCCTCTATCAAAATTGTCCCCTTATGATTTGGTCAAATTTCATCTTTGTCATGGTGAATTTTAATTAGTCCCTTTTATTCAATTTTCCCTTTGATCCATTTCAATTCAAGATACCTATTCAATCTCCTAAAGTTATACACTTAAATTTGTATTATTTCCAAATATTTTCCCAAAGTCCAAAAATCTCAAAAACATAGTTTCATAAGTCAGAGTTTTCTTTGCATAATCATCCAAATTCCAAATTTGTATTTGCATAAAGCCCTTGCATATATTAGGTTGCATATCATTCCAAAATATTCAAAATCCAAAAACAAGTACATTTAGCATATATTCTTTCATAATTAAGTGCTTTTTGATATCATGCCGACTGATGAGATCTCAAGCCCAAAAGCAATCAAACAAAATTTTCCAAATAGAGTGTGGCATAGTTCAAATGGGGCCGCCATCAAATTATGAACTGGTCTTTATTTCACACCCATTTTTTCCAACAATGAAAACAAGTCAATCAAGATTACCAACAAGATCACACAAGCGACATAAACCCCAATCTAAATTTTTAAAGAGTTTGTTTCAAAAATTCTTCCATGTAGATGAAGAGAAAGAAATAAAAAATAATTCACCCATGTCTAGAAAAGCCCCATTCCAAAGAAATCACATGTATGACACACATGTTTCCTATCAAGACATTGACCTTCAAGAAACATCCATGTTTCCCACCATTCCTTTATCCCCTTAAATTCACAAGAGAAATTTTTCTCATCTCCCTAAAGTTTCTTCCAATGATGAAACCTCCCAAGGTATATCCATAGAATAAATCCAATCTAGTAACATTCATGATTCAAGTCCCTTTCACTCTTCTAAAATATTATAAACAATGTCAACATTTCCTCCATTTTCAAGCAATCACATTCATGAGAGTCCCATCCAAATTCCATCTCCTTCATGTCAAGAAATTGACCTATGGAAACATAGTATGTAAAACAGATAGACCTATCACCCAATAGATAAATGTATTGATTCAACAGTTAGGTGATAATTTTGATAATGTGATGGGAACATACTTTGTGGAGTTCAAGAAAAGTATGAGACTGAGAATCAGAATTCCTAGTTCACTAGTGGAACAACATTATGAGGATGTGTGTTTTCTAGTTGACACAAATTACACTTATGTTCAGGCTATAGTACCTAGGGTATCATGGCTAAATCCATTACCTTATGAATTAAACATAGATGAAACATCTGCAGCAATCATATCACTACTAGCAAAGGAAATTGATAGTACTACTAAATGTTTTGGTAATTATGAAGAAGCCAAGGCCAAAATTTCTATGAACGTAAAGGCTGGCACCATGGAGAGAAAGAGGAAAAAGATTGTCAAGAATTTGAAAAAGATGGTTGGAATTTCAAGTGATGAGGAAGTATAGGATTCTCCTCTATAATTATCTACTGGTCAAGGAGAAGACATACCTAGTGAAGAAGAAGAAGAAGTTGAGTCTGAAGAGGATGTAGTTGTTAAAGAGAAAGGGAAAAAACCAATGGTTTCCAAGGCAACTAAAGTAAGCAAAGTTAAACCTCGGGCTACCCTTCCTACTGTAAACAGACCAAGGACCAGGGCATTAGCTATTTCACCTCCTATGGTGAGAATATTAGTTTATACAAGGAAGAATGTTGTCGAGAGAAGCTCAGAGAAGAAGAAACAAGTCAAAACCAAGGCAGTGCCAAGCAGTTCTGCCAAGAAACCAAGGAAAAGGAGACTAATCTTGAGTGATGAAGAAGATGAGGAAACTGACACTGATGTGCTGAGAAAAATACCTATAGAATCATTCAAACATCCTATAGACATTGATGAGGTATGCAAGAACATTAGAAGTTCAACTGGGTTATTTGCATTTAAATTTATCAAGTATGAAAAGAAAAGTATAGAGAATAAGGTCAATTTACAAGAAGCTCTATTAGACATGATGAGTACATTCCAATTGAAACCTATAGAGATAGGGAACAATGTCCCAATAGAACTTTATGATTTATTATCTAGTAAATGGGAATTTGCATTGATGACTAAAAGGCAAATTAGGGAAGCAACTTTGGATAGAGTCGTCCCACAATTGACAAAGAAATAAAAAGCAAAATTTGTTAATCAATATAAGAAAAAATTTGTACCCAAATATAGAGCTTATGTTATTTTGAAGAATGATATTGAAGGGGTAGTACAGCAAAGTACTCGAATTTGGAAAGAGAATTTTGGGTTGGCAGTTCCAAAAGAGAAGAAAATAGATGAAGGAACTTTTGAGCAAATCACCACTAATCAAACAGCAATAGAAACTAAAACAAAAAAGGAAATAGGTGATGAAAAATTTACAGACTTGACAATGGATAGTCCCATCGACACCACACTAGAAAATGTTAGTAATGTGGATGCTGAGGATCAGGATGAGCCAGTAGACACAACTATTGAATCGCCTATCAAGGCTATTAAGGTCAATGAAGAGATAAATGAAGAAGAAGGAGTTGGGAAAGAGAAACTAGAAGATAAAGAGGTAAATACTAAAAATCCACCTATTCAAGAGGTTGCTTAGACATTATTAAACAGCGGAGACAAAATGGAAGCAACTGGAGACAAGCCTAAAGAGTAAGAGGCTATACAAGTGTTGGTAAACCTACCACACTCTACTTCATCTACCCCCACTGGACCCAAATGGGGAATGTACCTGACCAGCAGGAAATCTTGATTAAGATGAAGTCAGGAATTGAATTGCTTACTGCCAAAGGAAAGGAAATTATTGAAACTGAGCCAATTGACAACTCACTTGAGCCCAAAAGGAGGAAGCTACATAAGAAGAAGTCACCGAGAATTAATTTCACATTAGATGAAGTAATTGTGATTCCTAAATGAGATCCTAAGAACTTGTCATATGAGCAGATACAGACCCTTCAAGAACTTTTGATGAGGAAGAAGAGACAGGAAGAAATGAAGAGAGAACAGAAGCAAAAGCAAGTTCTGCATGACATTAAAGATATTTTTGTAAATTCCTTTGATATGAATGATGTAAATGACCAAGCACCTATACTAGAATAGCTATTTCACATTGTACAAAAGGTGACTTGTGAGAATATAGAGGCAAATGACAAACTAATGCAATGGTTTGAGAGAAAGTTCGAGAAAAAAGTACTCAATAAGGTATCTGAAAAGATAGCTACACAACAAGTTGAACTTTCCTCTCTTATTGAAATACAAGAAGGAGTTTCAAACAATGTATTTTCTTTGTAGAAAATACTATGTGATGAATCTTTCTTCACCAAAGAAAATCAGTAGTTAATTGAGAAATTGCAACTAGATATTAAGTCAACTACAAGTTCACTGAGCATGGAGGCTAGCTCTAGCTCCATTCATTTAAATAAGGTGACTCATACACAGAGGAGGTTAGCTAAGATTATGGCTAAAGATGGCCAAATCAAGGCAAAATTGATTATGATTTAGGCTAATCTGATACCTCATCTAGAGGTTATACAGAAAGAACTCACAGCGGCCAGAGAACTGATAAAGAGAGACTCTCATCTCTCTATTGCAAAAATTTTGGTAAGTCTTGCAGCTGAAATAGAATTTAATTTGGAAGTTATGAAGTTTGTTAAAGATAGTTGGGACACTTCATTTGTATTGATTCTATAACTTCATAAACGGTTTTTGGATAAGTATAACCTAACCCCACCAGCAATCAGTGACAAAAACAAGGGGGAATTAGGAAAGGAAGGAACATATGTGCCAAAGGTATAATATGTTTTGAAGGCATGTATACTATGTAGATAATCTATTTAGTATACAGTATAATTAAAGGGGGATTACTATATGTATTTAGGTAGTTATGAAGATATAAAAGAGATGATAAGTGTTTTTGCCACTAAATATCAAATGGGGAGATTGTTAATCTCTAAGTTTTTGTTGATCATTTAGTGTCCACACTTAGTCATTTATTCAGGCAATTTTGGTCGGCTACCACTATGGCTAAGATAAAATAGTATAGGTCAAGCTACCTGGCAAGTCATTTCTGACTAGAATAGATCATAGATGCCAAGCTATCCGGCAATTCAGTGTCAAGCGCTAGCGACTTAAGTGCTGAGCAAGACAGTTTTGCATACATGTCAAATATGACATAAACTTTAAGGTAATATGTTTGTCCCAACTTATGGGTGTTTTGGGTTGACATATGTGAACCATTTAATATTCTCTATGGAGTTAATTATACATTTAATTTTTTTATCCTATGCGTGGCATGAAGCCAATCAGAAAATTGGAATGCCTAGGAGGCATAAGTTTATTTTTGATCGTTGATCTAGATCTATTCGCCATATTCAAAGAGTATAATAAGATTGCTTCTTACCCTAATTAGTAGAGAGATTGGAGAGCACAAAGAGAAGGTGTATACATACATGAGAGATGTGTGAATATTTGTTTTGATAAGAAGCATAGATCTAGCAGAGTAGAAGAGCAGTGAGCAGCAGAGTAAAGACATATCAGATTAGAAGATCAAAAAAGGTATAATAAAGAGGAGATCCGTTATCAGCATCAGAGTGCATATCGAAGGATCATATCTTGAGAAATTATAAAAAGTGTATCAAGTGAAATCTCTTAATAGAGTGGTTCTTTCAAACCTTTCTAAATCTCTTAGCAGAGTGCTTACTTTATTGTAAGTTGAAATCCTTTTACAAGGTAGATTGTAATGATCTAAAGCTCTTAACCAGGTAGACCTTTAACCAGGTAGATTGCATATGGTAATCAAACTATTGTAGCCCTAAAATGAACACTTTATTGTTGTAGTAGTGAAGAATTTGTGGGTGTCATCCCCACCCCAATTTTACCTATTTGGGTTTCTGGGTCACCAAATTTTGTGTATTATGTTATTCATTTACTATCATGGATGCTACTAGATGTTAGATTGATTACATATTTATATGATTGTGGATCAGTTTGTTTTAAAGTGATTAAAGTTCAAGATTTGATTCTCCCCCCCCCCCCCCCCCCCCCCCCCCCNATTCCCCCCCCCCCCCCCCCGTTCCCTCTCAGTATCTTGCTTTCCCAATATTGTATTTCCAACAATTGGTATCAGAGCTTCATTCTCCTACAAAAGGTTTTAATCAGCTTAAGAGTACAAATCTGGAGATGGAGATTTACAGATTGGGTAAAGTCATTGAGAATCAAAAGATTGAAATTTAGCTAGCATTACATCAGCTTGAGACAACTAGACAGGAGTTGAGGAATTCATTGACATCTAGGAAAGATTTGGCCAAACAAATGAATGATACTCATTATCAGGAAGAAGACACTGAAAATCTATTTCAAAATAGAGATTCTACTCAGAGTGATGCAGCAATTGCAAATCTAATAGAAAAGAAAAATGTACTGTGTGAAGAAGTCAAGAACCTAAAAAGAGAACAAGAAATGTAGACAGTAAGACTATGTGAAGTAGTGGAACAAAAGAAGAAAGTTGAAGATGACAAAGCTATGGCTGAAGAAGATAAAAGAGTGATAACTGTCACACTTGATGAAAGGACACATGATGTACAAATAATGACAATCAATTAGGCTGACATGGAAAATCAAATTCTACTTGCAAATCAAGAGATCGGTAGGAAAGACATGGAAATTGTGAATGTGAAATCTGAGAACAATCAATTGAAAGATGATTTGAGATCTGAGAAAGAACTGAAAGAAAGGTTGAATAAACCTAATGCATCCTTGACTCATTTTGAGACTATGATGGAAGCATCAAGAAGACCAAAAGATTCTTCTGGATTAGGTCACACTGAACCAAAGACATCTACTAAGAAAGGAGAGTCATCAAAGACTGGTGAGAAGAGGAATGCAAAGACAAAGAACAAAAAACATGTATGCCACCACTGTGGAAACCAAAGACACGCTGCAAACATTTGCCAAAGAAATAATGGTAAGTCCAATCCTAAACCTAAGTTCAATGGTTATTTCTTTAACTATAAGAAATTTGGACATAAAGCACATTAATGTTGGGCTAAGGCAAATGATGCACCTCCCACATCAAGAATCAATGGATATTGTTACAATTGTCAAAAATTTGGACATAAAGAAAAAGATTGTAGATCTAATTCTAAACAACAATGGACATCAAAGACACAAGAAAAAGCATCAAGAAAAGGAAACACTTAAAATTGGGATTATAACACAAGGCAAAGTTGTCATTACTATGAAGAGTATGGGCATGCACCTGAAGACTGCATAAAGAAACATTTCAGAGGAAGATCTAAGAGTTGGATGAATGGAAGCCTAGTTTGTTTTAGTTGTTTGAAAATTTGTCGTACTAAGAGAGAGTGCAAGACAAGAGTACCTGCTCCCACTGTTGAGGAAATTAGAGCATAGATGAACTAGACATGGGTAAGGAAAATAGAGCTAAGCAGCAGTGAATCTACTAAAGCCAGGGTCACCCAATCTAATAGATCAGGTGATCACACAATCTCAAGCTAAGCAGAAGAGGTACATAAGGAACTATATTTAAATTTCATATCTTACATCAGTTCCTAACATATACTGTGCCAAAGTCCATATCTGCATATGATAATATGCATCAAGACATATTTTAAAGTTAAAGTATTGAGAAAAGTCACTTAAGCACTAAAGGTGCTGAGCATTAGTACTATACTGAGACCAAGATCATTGGAATATGTGCCGAGCTAGTTTGCATTGTGACTGAGAGATTGTAAAAGTTGGCCGAGGATAGTTATTTTGCACTAACTCCAATGGAAAAAACATTTATTGCAAACCTACCTTAAATCCTATAAAGGAATGAACTGTTCACAATTCATTTCTCCTTGCGATTTGAGATTTCTTGAAGTGTTGAAGCATTAGAAAACTTGATTTCAACAAAGATTTTTGAAGAATTCTATAACGTGTCATTGTCTATTCAGCAAAAGTGCAAACTTTGATAGTTGCCGAGGTACTTTGTTTCATCTTTGAAACCCTTTTTTCTTGAAATCATGGCTGCTATTTCATTTGCACCTGTTAAGGAAATGGAGAAGGAATTGTTAGAAGTTAAATTGGTAAGGAGCGACACCTGTGCGCCTCCCAAATTTTGAGCCATTCCTAAGATCGTGATCAAAGGTGATCTGACTGAAGCCCTATCTTCGATCCCTCCAAAGGTACTCATGATTCATGACATTAGGGCATGTTACATGTGTAAAATTAGTGAAGTTGGAGACCACGAGCTGAGGCAATCCTACGGGAAACTATGTATAGATGGATCCCTAAAACCTAAACACAATCATTTAGCTGAGCGAGGGTTAACTCAAGCCCTAGAGTTTCTGAGGAATTTCAGGGAAGAATGGATCAAAATTATTCTTATCAGGGTACATGATATGAGCATTTGGTTGGAGAATGGACCTGTAAAGATTACCAAGGATATCATACATCGTGTAACTGGTTACCCTACAATCAATAGGAAAAGGACCATGAAATGTCAGAGTAAAGAAGACATAGAGAAGGTCACTAAAGCTGTATGGAACAAAAGGGGAATGACTATCTCCACTATTGAAGACCTAGAACCTTATTTTTCTGTGAGGTTTATAGCTCACAAGTTCTATTAGTCACGCTAACTAGACAGTGTGCCTTGCATTGCAGTAGACCAAGCATGGAAGATCATCAAGAATGATCACACATACAACTTGAATGAGATACAGCTAACACAGCTTGCCAAGAACCTTGCATCAATCAGGAAAGCAAAGAATTTTGTGTGTAAGTTTGGATCCTTTCTTGTATGCATATCATTCTGTGTTTGAAAGAATTTTCCTACCTATAAAAACATAGTATGAAAAATAGATAGAACTATCACCTAGCAGATAAATATACTAATTCAACAGTTAGATGATAATTGTGATAATGTGATGGGAACATACTTTGTGGAGTTCAAGAAAAGTATGAGACTGAGAAGCAGAATTCCTAGTTCACTAGTGGAAAAACATTATGAGGATGTGTGTTTTCTAGTTGACACAGATTACACTTATGTTCAGGCTGTAGTACCTAGGGTATCATGGCTAAGGCCATTACCTTATGAAGTAAACATAGATGAAACATCTACAGAAATCATAGCACTACTAGCAGAGGAAATTGATAGTACTACTAAATGTTTTGGTAATTATGAAGAGGCCAAGGCCAAAATTTCTATGAACCTAAAGGCTGGCACCATGGAGAGAAACAGGAAAAATATTGTCAAGAATTTGAAAAAGATGGTTGGCATTACAAGTGATGAGGAAGTAGAGGATGCTCCTCTAGAATTATCTATTGGTCAAGGAGAAGACATACCTAGTGAAGAAGAAGAATAAGTTGAGTCTGAAGAGGATGTAGTTGTTAAAGGGAAAGGGAAACAGCCAATGGTAGCCAAGGCAACTAAAGTAAGAAAAGTTAAACCTTAGGTTACCCTTCCTATTGTAAACACACCAAGGACTAGGGCATCAGCTATTTCACCTCTTGTGGTGAGAACATCAGTTTACACAAGGGAGAATGCTTCCGAGAGCAGCTCAGGGAAGAAGAAACAAGTCAAGACCAAGGCAATGTCAAGTAGTTCTGCTAAGAAACCAAGGAAAAGGAGACTAATCTTGAGTGATGAAGAAGATGAGGAAACTGACACTGATGTGATGAGAAACATACCTACAGCATCATTCAAACATCCTATAGACATTGATGAGGTATGCAAGAACATTAGAAGTTCAACTGGGTTATCTGCATTTAAATTTATCAAGTATGAAAAGCAAAGTATAGAGAATAAGGTCAAGTTACAAGAAGCTCTATTAGACATGATGAGTACATTCAAATTGACTCCTATAGAGATAGGGAACAATGTCCCTACAGAAATTTATGATTTCTTATCTAGTAAATGGGAATTTGCATTGATGACTGAAAAGCAAATTACGGAAGCAACTTTGGATAGAGGCATCCCACAATTGACAAAGAAACAGAAAGCAAAATTTTTTGATCAATATAAGAAAAATTTTGTACCCAAATATAGAGCTTATGCTATTTTGAAGAATGATATTGAAGGGGTAGTACAGCAAAGTACTCAAATTTGGAAAGAGATTTTTGGGTTAGCAGTTCCAAAAGAGAAGAAAATAGATGAAGGAACTTCTGAGAAAATCACCACTGATCAAACAGCAACAAAAAATGAAACAAAAAAGGAAATAGGTGATGAAAAAGTTACAGACTTGACAATGGATAGTCCCATCAACACCACACTGGACAATGTTAGCAATGTGGATGTCGAGGATCAGGATGAGCCGTCACACACATATTGAATCACCTATCAAGGCTACTGAGGTTGATAAAGAGATAAATGAAGAAGGAGCCGAAAAAGAGAAACTAGAAGATCAAGAGGTAAATACTGAAAATCCACCTATTCTAGAGGTTTCTCAGACATTATTAAATAGCGGAGACAAAATGGAAGCAACTAGAGACAAGCCTAAAGAGAAAGGGGCTATACAAGTGTTGGTAAACCTACCACACTCTACTTCATCTACCCCCAACGGACCCAAAATGGGGAATGTACCTGACCAGCAAGAAATGTTGATTAAGATGAAGTCAGCAACTGAATTGCTTACTGCCAAAGGAAAGTAAATTATTGAAATTGAGCCAGTTGACAGCTCACCTTAGCCCAAAATGAGGAAGCTACATAAGAATAAGTCACTAGGACTTAATTTCACATTAGATGAAGTAGTTGTGATTCCTAAATGGGATCCTAAGAACTTTTCATATGAGTAGATATAGACCCTTCAAGAACTTTTGAAGAGGAAGAATAGACAGGAAGAAATGAAGAGAGAACAAAAGCAGAATCAAGTTCTACATGACATTAAAGTTATTTTTTTAAATGCCTTTGATATGAATGATGTAAATGACCAGGCACATATACTAGAATAGCTATTTCACATTGTACAAAAGGTGACTTATGAAAATATAGAGGCAAATGACAAACTAATACAAAGGTCTGAGAGAAAGTTCAAGAACAAAGTATTGGAGAAGGTATCTGAAAAGAAGGCTACACAATAGGTTGAAATTTCCTCTCTTATTGAAATACTAGAAGGAGTTGCAAACAATGTATTTTATTTATACAAAATACTGTGTGATGAATCTTTCTTCACCAAAGAAAATCAGCAGTTAATTGAGAAATTGCAGCTGGATATTAAGTCAACTACAATTTCACTGAGCATGGAGGCTAGCTCTAGATCCATTCATTTCACTAAGTTGACTCATACACAGAGGAGGTTAGCCGAGATTATGGCTAAAGATGGCCAAATTAGGCCAAAATTGATTATGATTTAGGCTAATCTGATACCTCATCTGGAGGTTATGTAGAAAGAACTCATAGCTGCCAGAGAACTAATAAAGAGAGACTCTCATCTCTCTACTGTAGAAAGTTTGGTAAGTATTGTAGCTGAACTATAAGTTAAGTTGGAAGTTATGAAGTTTTTTAAAGATAGTTGGGACACTTCATTTGCATTGATTCTACAACTTCATAAACATTTTTTGGATAAGTATAACCTAACCCCACCAGCAATCAGTGACAAAAACAAGGGGGAATCAGGAAAGGAAGGAACAGATGTGCCAGAGATATAATATGTTTTGAAGGCATGTATAATATGTAGATAATCTATTTAGTATGGAATATAATCAATGGAGGAGTACTATATGTATTTAGGTAGTTTTGTGGATATAAAAGAGATGATAAGTGTTTTTGCCACTAAATATCAAATGGGGAGATTGTTAATCTCTAAGTTTTTTTTGATCATTTAGTGTCCACACTTAGTCATTTATTCAGGAAGTTTTGGTTGGCTACCACTACAATCGAGCTAAAATAGTATATGCTAAGCTACCCGGCAAGGCATTTCTGAGAATAACAGATCATAGATGCCGAGCTATTCGGCAATTCAGTGCCAAGCACCAGAGACTTAAGTGTCGAGCAAGACAGTTTTGCATACATGTCAGATATGACACAAACTTTAAGGTAATATGTTTGGGCTGACTTATGGGTGTTTTGGGCTGACATATAAGAAGTATTTAATATTTTCTATGGAGTTTATTACACATTTAATTATTTTATCTTATGTGTGGCATGAAGCCAATCAGACAATTGGAATGCCTAGGAGGCATAAGTTTTATTTTTTATCGTTGATCTAGATCTATTCGCCAGATTTGAAGAGTATAATAAGATTGCTTCTTACCCTAATTAGTAGAGTGATTAGAGACCATAGAGAGAAGGTGTATACATACATGAGAGATGTGTGAAGAGTTGTTTTTATGAGAATCATAGATCTAACAGAGTAGAAGAGCAATGAGTAGCAGAGTAAAGACATATCACATTAGAAGATCAAAAAATGTATTATAAAGAGGAGATCCGTTATCAGCATCAAAGTGCATATCAAAGGATCATATCTTGAGAAATTCTAACAAGTGTATCAAGTGAAATCTCTTAACAGAGTGGTTCTAGAAGACCTTTCTAAATCTCTTAGCAGAGTGCTTACTTTACTGTAAGTTGAAATCATTTCACAAGGTAGATTGTAATGATCTAAGGCTCTTAACCGGGCAGACCTTTAACTAGTTAGATTGCATATTATAATCAAACTCTTTTATCCCTAACACGCACACTTTATTGTTGTAGTAGTGAAGAATATGTGGGTGTCATCCCCACCCCAGTTTTACCTATTTGGGTTTCTGGGTTACCAAATTCTGTGTATTGTGTTATTCATTTACTGTCATGGATGCTACTAGATGTTAGATTGATTACATATTTATATGAT
>MU228177.1:1037035-1048062 GCA_018584345.1 Thuja plicata
TTACATATTTATATGATTTTTGATCATTTTTTTTTAAAGTGATTAAATTTCAAGATCTGATTCACTCCCCCCCCCCCTCTTAGTATCTTGATTTCCCAATATTGTATTTCCAACATGATGTACTGGGAGTATAGTATCCCTGTTAAAATATTTAGCCCTGTTAGGAGCTTATTAATGCATTACAGTACACATTCCCTATTAAAGGATGGACCCTATTGAGAGTCCAGAGTAATAGTGGGCTCACTACCTAGGAACACTACCTAAAGAAGGTTAAATCCACCCTCAGTACTTACGGTCTGAAATATAAATGTATAAGAGATATGCAATCTATTGAACTATCTGATAAAAATTGTCTTTGCTTGGTCAGTTCCAATGAAGTAACATAATAAAAACCTCTACTCTACATCCATTAGACTTTGCACAAACAAGCTTCCAGCTTCCATACTTCATTTTATCTTCCACAATCATACTTTCCAACAAGAAAAGATCTCTCCTATATACCCTATTATAATAATCAATTAGGTCAACATTTAGGTTTCCCCAATGTACAAAAAATTACTTAATCCCTTACTAAGATACACACGGTACTTGTAAAAATTAAACGTCAATTAAAATTCATCAAATATAATCCAAGATTCGTAATTCATGCTCGCAATCCATAATACATGCTTCATATATGAAGTCAGTCCCAAATAGGTCTCCTCTAGAACACATGTCATAGATAATGTCACCAAGAGTCCTATGAACCATGAAACACAAACAACCTTCCTTAACATAACTTCTTCCATCCCTTAAGCTCGCATAACCTAAATCTACATGGCACGTAAGTTATCCTCAAAACACAGAGACTAACTCTATCAAATACCACTGTCACTGTCCAGTACCTAGTCTTCACTAAAACATCTATAACTCATCTAATAGACAATAATAAGAAATGTGACCTTAGGCATAAGATCATAACATATCCCTGTACACATCACCATCTTCATTCATTCTGAATCAATTGTATAGTACCCGTACACTTCTATCATTCATCTAGAAACAATAATTACAAGTTTCTTCTGCCTCCATAGAAACATATTTTGACATCAGTGACAAAGCATGAATGTCAACAACAACATCAGAAACCAATTCCAAAAATCTCCTCCTTTGGCATTAATGGCAACATATGGTAAAATCCATCAACCCAAAAGTATTATCTCAATACAATTTTATCAATATCCTCAATACAACTCACCCTAAAACAATGGCAAAGGGTGCCATAACTCTTCTTCTTTCCTCTGTAAGGTGTAGATTTTTCAAATATTCATGTCTCCAACAACTAGGTGCAAGATCACCCAAATATGTTCTATAATGTTCATGTGATCACTCCCCCTAATGAGTAGACCCTGTTAGGAATAACAGTCCACCAACACAACTGAGAGGGGGGTGAATCAGTTGTGAGATAGACTATTAAACATTAATTTTTATAAACCAAAACTTCAAATCAAGTGATAACACAGTAAATTCCAAAATAATAACACAATCCTTTATTGTCGAAAAAACCATGTTAAAGGTAAAACCCCAGTGGGAATCAACACCCACAAATGATGTACTGAGAGTATATTATCCCTGTTAAAAGATTTAACCCTATTAGGAGCTTATTACAACATTACATTATAGATTCCATGTTAAAGGATAGACCTTGTTAGGAGTCAAGAGTAACATTGGGCTCACTACCCAAGCACACTGCCTAAAGAAGGTTAAAGTCACCCTCAAGGATTTATAATTCGAGCAAGCGTATATAGAAAATATACAATCCAATGAACTCTTTGATAGAAAGTGTCTTTGTTTGGTTAGTTCCAATGTAATATAATGAACATATCCTCTTCTCTACATCCAACAGCCAATCAAGCTTCACAACTTCCACACTTCTCTGTCTCTATCAATCACCTTCTCTTCATACATACACATATTTTCAAAAGAAAAGATCTCTCATATATACCCAAGTGCAACAATTGATTAGGTCAGCCAATTAATATTTACCAATATAAAAATAATTATTTAACCCCTTTCTAATATACACATGGTACCTATAACAAGTATACATCAATTACAATACATTAGATATAATCCAAGATCCATAATCCACGCTCACAATCTACAATACATGTTACATCTCTGAAGCCAGCTCTAAATAGGTCTCCTCCAGAATACATGCCACAACTGACATCATCAATAATCATACAACTTGTGACCCAAAAAAAACATTCCTGAACATATCTTATGTCATCCCTTAAGCTTGCATAACCTGAATCATCATCGCCTGTAAGATATACTCAAAACACAAAGACTCTCTCTGCCAATCATCACTGTCATAGTCCAGAAACTAGTCTTCACTAAATCATATGTAACTCATCCAATATGCAATATTAAGCCAAGAGATATTACAAATAAGATCATCATACATCCTTCTACATATCCTCATCTTCGCCCCTTCTGATTCATCTATACACTTATGTCGGTCATCATAACCAGTTTGTACTTCCTTCAAAGAAACATATGTTGACATCAAGTATAAAACATGAATGTCAAAAACATTAGTAGTATCTAATTCCAACATCATTCAACAATCTCCCCCTTTGGAATTGATGGAAACATATGAGAAAATCCATCAACCCAAAAAGTGTTATCTCTCAATACAATCTTCTTAATATCCTGAACAAAATTCTCCCTAAAACAGTAGGGATTTTCTCATAGAATCTCTCCCCCTTTGACAACAATGGAAAAGGGTGCGATAAATCTTCATCAATCTTTTGCAAGGTGTATCTTTTTCAAATCTTCATTTTTGTAATAACCATGTGCAAAAATTACCCAAATATGTTATGTAGTGTTCTTGTAATCACTCCCCCTGAGGAGTATATCCATACATCAAGTCAAAAAAATGATATAGCTTTGAAAGCCACTGAACTGATGCATTCCTGCATCATTTAATTACCACATGGAGGGGCTCTCACCCCAAGCATGCTTCTAAGATACTTAAAAGCATCTTTTGGAAAAGGTTTTGTAAATATATATGTTATTTATTCCTTTGTGCTAACAAAATCCAATCTGATCTCCTTCTTTTCTGTCTTGTCTCTCAAGAAATGATACTTAATAGAAATATGTTTAGTCTCTAAATGCATTATAGGATTTTTCAACATATTCATTGTGCTAGTGTTATCACAATGGATAACCACTGGCTCTTCAAAAATTATTTGGATGTCCTTCGGCATTTGTTTCATCCAAACAACTTGTGTACAATTTATAGCAGAAGCAACATACTCAGATTCAACAGTAGACTGAGCTACACAATCCTTCTTCTTAAATAACCAGTAAACTAGTCTTTTTTCAAGGAAAAATGCTCCTCCACTTGTACTCTTTCTATCATCCACACTACCCGCCCAATCAGCATCAGTATAAACATGTAAAATAAAGTCATCAGATTTTTTATGCCATAATCCATACTCTATTGTTCCTTTCAAGTATCTAAAAATTCTTTTCACATCGGCAAGGTGTTTCTCTTTGGGATCTGCTTGATATCTTGCCACAATTCTAACTGTATTGGAAATATTTGGTCTGGTTTGAGTTAGATATTGTATACCTCTAATCATTGATTTGTACTTTGTTTTAAAAACACTCTGAGTTTCATCATTATGAGTAAGTTTAAAACCAGCCACCATAGGTGTCCCAACAGGTTTACAGTCTTCCATTCTAAATTTCTTCAACATCTCCTTAAGCTATTTGGTCTGAGATATAAAAATACCATTCTTGTTCTGATTAATTTGCAAACTAATAAATAATTTTATCTCACCAATCATTGACATTTCAAATTCATTTTCCATCTCTTTAGAGAACGTTTTGCTCATTTCATCATTACCTCCAAAAATGGTATCATCAACAAAAACTTATATGATGAGAATTTCATCTTCACCATTTCTTAAGTATAAATTATTGTCTACATTACCTTTTTTGAAACCAAGATAGAGTAAATACATGTCTAGTATTGCATACCATGCTCTCAGTGCTTGTTTTAGTCCATACAATGCTTTCTTCATTTTACAAACCATGTCTTCATCTTCTATCAAAGGAACTCCATCAAGTTGCTCTATGTATACCTCTTCCTCCAAATCTCCATTTAAAAATGTAGATTTCACATCCATTTGATATACCTTAAAGTATTTATGTGCAGCATAAGCAAGAAATAATATCATAGTGTCCAACCTAGCAACAGGAGAAAAAGTCTCTTCAAAGTCTATGCCTTCTTGTTGTGAGTATCCTTTACAAGCTAGTCTAGCCTTATTTCTTACCACTATTCCTTCCTCACCCATTTTGTTTCTAAAAACCCATTTATTTCCTATCACATTCTTGTTTTTAGGCCTTGGAACCAATTCCCAAGTGTTTTTTGTCTTTATCTGTTCTAATTCTTCTTGCATATCTTTAGTCCAAGATTCATCTCTACATGCTTCGTCAGTAGTTTTTGGTTCAACTTGAGAAATCAAACAAATTTCATCTCTTACTTTTGATCTTATCATCATTCCACTATTTTCATCACCAATGATTTTATCTTCAAGATGGTTCTTCTTAACACACCTCAGATTCTTAGGATTTTTAGTAAGCTCATTTGATTTGTCTTCGATCTCATTATCAATATCCAGAGGTTCTTCAGGATTTGCAGTGACCTCCTTAATCTCTACAATCTGACCCCAGTCATACATCCTCTCTTGAATCTGAAACCTTTCATCTATCCTCACATTAGCGCTTTCAATCAACTTCCTCAATCTCAAATTGAAACATTTATAGGTTTTTCTCTTAGTAGAATAACCAAGGAAGATACCTTCATCACTTTAGCATCAAACTTCCATATTTCATCATCTCTTTTGACATAGCATTTACTTCCAAATATTCTAAAATATTTTATAGTAGGAGTGTGATTAAACCATAATTCATAAGGAGTCTTACTTGTACCTTCTCTAACTGAATTATGTTCAAGGTGTACACAGTAGTACCAACAACTTCTCTCTAATGAACATGTGATACCTTTCCTTCAAGCAACATAGTTTTGGTAGCATCTAATATTGTTATGTTCCTTCACTCTGCTATCCCATTCTATTGTGGTGTTCTAGGAGTAAATGTTTGTCTATATATTCCATGCTCTTCATAGTAGGTATTAAACAAGTTTGAAGTAAACTCACTAGCTCTATCTGATCTCAAACATTTTATCTTCAAGCCTGATTCATTCTCAACTTTTTCTTTGAATATCTTGAATTTATCAAATGCTTCAGATTTATCTCTTAAGTATGTAACCCACATCATCCTAGAAAATTCATCAACAAAAAGTATAAAATACCTCTCACCATAGTAAGATCTTGTTCTTGTAGGACCACACAGATCTGTATGTATTAGATCCAACTTCTTTTTTGCTGAGTAGGATTTTATTTTAAAACTGCTTCTAGTCTACTTCCCCATAACACACTCTCTACACATAGTCTTAGATGGTTTCACAATCTTAGGTAGATTTCTTACTACATTAGTCATACTTTCCTTCACAATATTATCAAAGTTAATATGAAAAAATCTTCTATGCCATAACCAACTATTATCAACCTTCGCAATAAAATAAGAAGCCTCAAATGTATTCAATTAAAATATATTACCTCTAGATTTAGTACTAGATGCGATCAAGTCTCATGCCTTACTTCTGATAGAAAATTTCCCATCGATGAATTTCAATTGAAAACCCTTGTCCACTAGTTGTCCAACACTCAACAAATTATGCTTAAGTCCATCAACAAGCAATACATTATCCATATCAGTTTTTCCATCTAGAGAAATAGATCCAACTCTAATGATAAGATTAGGAGTATTGTCACCAAATCTTAGAAAACCACCATCATATATTTTCAGACTAATAAACTTATTTTTATCTCCAGTCAAATGATGTGAACAACCACTATCAATAACCCATTCATATTTCTTTTCAACATGAGATACTAAGGCTTTTTCTTCATGTAAAGGTTCATCATCCTTAATAGCAATAAATCCAATCTCATCATTGTTAATCTCTAAGTTCTGTTGATGATTAGTGACCAACACTTAGTCATTCACTTAGGCAGTTTTAGTTGGCTATCATTGTGGCCGAGCTAAAACTATGCAAGGATGAGCAACATTGCCGAGCAATTTTTTAGTTTGCCTAGTTACATTGTCGAGCTGAGTTACATTATCGAGCCAAGTAGGATACAAAGATGTTAAGTGCCGAGTGACAGAGAAGTCAAGTGCCGAGCAGAATAGTTTTTGTATACATGTCTAGACTGATTCAAACATAAGTGATATGGCCGACTTGTATAAGCTTTTTGGGCCAACTTATGTATGAATTTAATATTCTTCTACGGAGTTAGTTATGCATTTAATTGTTTTATCCTATGCATGATCTATTGTAAACATTAATTTTAATACCATCAAGGTATGGGTATTAAATCTTGATCGTTGATCTAGATCTCGCTATCAGACTCAAACAGATATATTAGATTGCTTCTAAACCCTATTTTGTGTGTATGTAAGGAGAAGGAAGAAAAAGTGTGTGGTGATTGCATTTTTGAAGTGAAGTGCACAGAGGGTTATTTTGTTAAGAAGCAGAGATCAAGCAGAGTGACAACACAGTGAACAGCAGAGTAAAGTTATATTAGACTATGAGATCATAGAAGGTACTGGAAAGAGGAGATCTATCATCAGCATCAGAGTGCATAATGAAGGATCAATACTTGAGATATTCTAATCATTGTATCAGGTGAAAATCTCTTAACAGAGTGGTTATAGTAGACCTTTCTTAATCTCCTAATAGATTGCTTACTTTATTGTAAGTTCAAATCCTTTCACAGGGTAGATTGTAATGATCTTTAGCTCTTAACTGGGCAGACCTTTAATAGGGTAGATTACATTTTTTAATCAACATTTGTAGCCTTAACAGGCAAACTTTATTACTACAGTAGTGGAGAATTTTGTGGGTGTCATCCCCACCCCAGTTTTACCTATTTGGGTTTCTAGGTTACCAAGTTATTGTGTTATGTGTTATTTATTTAATTGTGTAGATGCTATCTAAGATTACATTAGATTCATATATGTATGAATGTGGATTAGTTTGTTCTAAGTGTTTAAATTTGAAGATCTGATTCACCCCCCCCCTCTCAGTATCTTGCTTTCCCATTATTGTATTTCCAAAAATTGGTATCAGAGCTCAGTTCTCTAAAAAGGTCATAATCAGCTTGAGAATACAGATCTTGAGATGGAGATCTACAAGATGGGTAAAGTCATTGAGAATCAAAAGATTAATAATTAGCTAGCACTACAACAACTTTAGACTGCAAGAGATGAATTAAAGAAGTCCTTGACTACAAGGAAATATTTGGACAAACTAATGAATGACACTCATTATCAGGAAGAGGACACCACAAATCTATTTCAAAATGGAGATTCTACTGAGAGCGATGCAGCAATAGAAGATCTACTGGAAAAGAATAGTGCACTATGTGAAGAAGTCAGAAACTTGAAAAAGGAACAAGAAGCCCAATCAATAAGAATGTGTGAAGTTGTTGAATGGAAAAAGAAAGCCAAAGATGACAAGGCTATGGCAGAAGAAGACAAAAGAATGATGACTACCGGACTTGATGAAAGAACACATGATGTAAAAACAATGACAGTCAATCAAGTAGACATGGAAAATCAACTACTACTTGTGAATCAGGAGATCAATAGGAAAGACTTGGAGATTTTTAATCTTAGATCTGAGAACAGTCAATTGAAAGATGAATTGAGATCTAAGAAATAAATTAATAATAGAGTGAATGATCCCAATGCTACTATGAGCTACTTTGAACAACTGGTGGAAGCATCAAGAAGACCTAAAGATTCTTCTGGATTAGGTCACACTAAACAACATACAACCATTAAAGGAGAATCATCTAAGATAGGTGAAAGAAGGTATGCAAAGCCAAGAAACAACAAAATTGTTTGCCACCATTGTGGGAAACCAGGTCATACAGAAAAAATTTGCCAAAGCAAGAATGGTAAGTCCAATCTGAAAACTAACTTTAATGGTTACTGCTTTAACTATAATAAGTTTGGACATCAAGCACGTGAATGTAAGACAAAGGCAAGAAAAACACCTAGACTCAATGGTAACTGCTATGACTATCACAAATATGGTCATAGAGCACAAGATTGAAGATCTAAAGGTAAACAACAGTGGACATCAAAGGTACAAGAGAAATCACCAAGAAAAGGCAATAATTAAAAGTAGGATTACAATACATGGCATAGTTGTCACTATTGTGGTGAGTATGGACATGTTCCAGAAAATTACATAAGGACACATTTCAGAGGAAAGTATAAAATTTGGAGGAATGGAAGCCTAGTTTGTCACAGTTGTCTGAAAATTGGTCATACAAGGAAAGATTGCAAGACTAGGGTACCTGCTCCTACTGTTGAGAAAATAAGGGAACAGATGAACAAGACATGGGTTAATAATTCTGAACCATGCAGTAGTGAGGCTAGTAAAGCTGAGGTCACCCAATCCAATGGATCAGGTGATCACATCATCTCCAACTAAGAAAAAGAGGTATGTAAGGAACTGCAACTAAAACTCTTATCTTACATCAATTCCTAACATGAAATGTACAAAAGTCCATATTTGCATATGTTAATATGCACCAGGACATATTTTGAAGACAAATTCTGAGTTGAGCCAATTGCACTATAAGTGTTGAGCACCAATCATGGACACTAAGGCCGAGTTCTTTAGTGAGTGTCGAGTTTTGTTGGTAGAGTAAGTTTTATGATGGTCAATTTTAGTAATCTGAGTGGGATGCAAGTTGTGTTAAAGCCAAGGATAGCTGGGTTGCACTAACTCAATAGGAAGAACATTCATTGCTTACCTACCTTGACCTTTCAAAGTCTATAAAGGATGAACAGTTGACACCTCATTTTTTTACCTTGCAATTTTTACTGTTTACGGAGCAATTGAAGTAATTTGCAGAATTGATCTTAATGAAGTTAGCATCGAAGATTTCATCAGCGTTCTGTCTGCAATCCTAAGGTGAACAATGTGAAGCATTACTTGCTGAGGTACTTTATTTTTCATCTTTCGAACCCTAATTTCAAGATTATGGCTGCAAGTTCTTCTGCACCAACTAAGAGTATGGAGGGAGAACAACAGCAAATTCAATTAGTATAGAGTGATGAATGTGAACCTCTCAACTTTAGAGCCATTCCTAAAAGTGTGATTCATATTGATTTAATAGGAGCCCTCTCATCTATTCCACCTAAGGTACTTATGATCCATGATGTTTGATCATGTTATATGGTTAAGATTGGTGAAGTAGGTGATAGTGAATTGAGGAAATCCTATAGCAAATTGTGTGACAATGGAGTTCTGAAGGAAGAATTCAAACATTTAGCCGACAAAGGGTTAACTCATGCCCTAGATTTTCCACAAGGTTTCAAAGATGAATGGATTAAGTTTATCCTTAGCCTAGTTCATGACATGTGTATGTGGGTGGATAATGGACCAATCAAGATCACCAAAAGCATGATTCATCGAGTGACAGGATATCGTGTAGTGAACGAAAAATGAACAATGAGGGATAACAACAAAGAAGAAATTACACTGAACACTAGAGCCATATGGAACAACAAAGGTATGACTATCTCTACATTTACATACCTAGAACTTGATTTTGGAGTAAGAGTAATAGCACATAAGTTCTATCAGTCGAGCAGATTGGATAGTGTTCCTTGTACAACTGTTGATCAGGCATGGAAAATTGTTAAGAAGAATCATACATATGATCTTGCCGAGCTACAATAGACACAATTAGCTGAGAACCTAGCATCAATCAGAAATGCTAAGAGCTCATCATTTAAGTTCGGTTCCTTACTAGTCTGTATATTTTTCTACATTCAGGATACATTTCCTACATTGGGAAATATTGTTTGGAAAAAGGATACACCCATTACAGTTCAGATTAGTGAATGTATTGAGAAACTAGGAAGTAATTTCAATAGCATTATGGGGAGCTATTTTTTAGAATTCAAGAAGAGAATGAGATTAAGGACTAGGATTCCTAAGTCACTAGTAGAGAAGCACTATGAAGAAATTTGTTTTCTAGTTGATACAGATAACACTTATATCCAGGTTGTGACAACTAGGATAACATGCTTAGAACCATTTCCATATGAAATTAACATTAATGAAGCATCAGCTGCCATCATTACACTCCTAGCTGAGGAAATTGATACTACAGTAGAGAGATTTGGAAATTTTAATGAAGCCAAAGCTAAAATTTCTAGAAGCTTGAATGAGGGAACTATGGAAAGGAAAAGAAAGAAGATTGTGAAAAATTTGAAGAAAATGGTTGGTTTAGGTAGTGATGAAGAACCTGAAGATGCACCTTTAGGCCTAACCACTGGACAAGGTGAGCATATATCTATAGAGGAGGAAGTGAGTGCATCAGAATAGGTCACTAAGAAAGCTAAGGGTAAAAGACCATCAATTGTCATAGTAACCAAGCCGAGAAAAGCTAAACCTAAGGTTACACCTCCTATAGCTATTCATCCAAGGACTAGAGAATCTACTATTACTTCTCCAGCAGAAGTACAAACAAAAGTATATGGAAAGAGGAAAGTTGTAGAAAGTAGTTCTGGAAAGGAAGCTAAGGTTGCTCCTAAGGCTGAGATGAGTAAGCCAGTAAAGAGGCCAAGAAGAAGACTAAATTTGGGGACAGATAGTGATGAGGAAAAGACAGAAATTGATGATCCCAGCAACATACCTACAGCACAATTCAAGAAACCAGCTATTATTGATGAGGTATGTGACACTTTGAGGAATTCAGCAAGGTTAGCAACTTTTAAGTTCATTAAGTATGAGAAATTGAATAATGTGGATAGGCACAAAGTTCAGGAAGCACTCTTGGATATGATGAGTACTTTCAAGTTAACTCCTACAGAGATAGGAA
>MU228177.1:1048112-1086724 GCA_018584345.1 Thuja plicata
CAAAGTTCAGGAAGCACTCTTGGATATGATGAGTACTTTCAAGTTAACTCCTACAGAGATAGGAAATCATGTGCCAAATGAACTATATGATTTTCTATCAAGAAAATGGGAATTTTCACTTACCACAGAGAGACATATTAGGGAAGGAACTCTAGCCAAGGTAATACCTGAGTTAACCTCAAAACAAAGAGCCAAATTCATTGAGGATTAGAAGAATAGGTTTGTTCCTAAACTCAGAGGCTATGTTGTTCTGAAAAAATGATATTGAAGGTGTAGTACAATAGAGCACAAGGATCTGGAAGGAAATCTTTGGATTGATCGTTCCAAAAGATAAGAAATATGGTGAGGGGAGATCTGAGAAAAAGACAAAAGAAGTTGAATTGAAGACTATCCCTGAGCCACAGATAACTCAAGATCAATTTCCATAGAACAGGACAAAACCAAAGATGCATTAGACTCAAATAACTCTATTGATCTGACTGTAGACAGTCCTATGGATTTTATAGTTGATGATCAAAGCAATTTGAATGCTGAGGAACAAGATATGTCAAGTGGTACTTACACTGATTCACCTATTAAGGCAACTTGTACTGAAGAAGAAAAGACCACAGCATCTGATGAGATTATTGAAGTTGTCAATGATCAGAAAGGTGAAGAGAAATAGAAAACAAATGCACAAGAGGTAACTTCACAGAATCCACCTATTTTAGAGGTTGTGAAAATAGTTTTAGATAGTGGAGTAGTGATAACAGATACTGTTGATAAGCCTAAATAAAAAGAGGTAGTGCAAGTGTTGGTTGATCTACCACACTCTGCATCATCCACTCCCACTAGTCCTAAAACTGGGAGTATGCCAAACCCACAAACAATATTGATAGAATTAAAAGAGGTAATGGACATTGACACTGTCAAAGGGAAAGGTATTATGATGCTGAGCATAAGTTCTCCAAAGTTGAAGAAAAATAAAATTATGAAGAAGTCTCAAATTCTAGATGTAACATTAGATGAAGTCATTGTGATTCCACAATGGGATCCCAATGAATTATCTTTTGAACAAATAGGGACTCTTCAAGAATTACTTAAGAGGAAGAAGAGACAGCAAGAGATGAAGATAGAACAAAAGAAAAAGTGGGTGTTGCATGACATCAAAGACATATTTGCAAAGGCTTTTGACTTAGAGGATGAAATGCCTCAAGCTCCAATTATTGTTCAGCTAGTCAACATTGTACATAAGGTAACTGATGGTGAAATAGACAATAATGAAAAACTTCTACAATGGTCCAGGAGAAGATTTGAGAGTAAAGTTCTAGAAAAATCTCAGAAGAGATTGCCACAAAATAGGTTGAACTTTCTATTCTTGTAGAAACTTTAGAGAAAGTTACAGCCAATGTTTATTCTTTGTACAGAAAATTAGGTGATGTTGAATTTTTCACAAAGGATAATCTACAGCTTGTTGAGAAGCTACAGTTAGATTTAAGATCAACTGGCACTACTTTTGGTAAAGATACTACCTCTAGTTCTTTACATCTTACTAAGTTGATAAATGCACAACGGAGAATAGTCGAGCTTATGGCTGAAGATGGTCGGATAAGGGCCAAATTGATAACTATTCAGACAAGCATGTTGCCTTACTTGGAGGTAATATAGAAGAAACTTTCAATTGCAAAGGAGTTATCACAGAGTAATGCAAATCTATCAACTACAGAAAGTTTAGTGAGTCTAGCTGTCGAGCTAGAAAAAAAATTGGAAGTTATGAAGATTGCTAAGGAAAGCTGGGATACTACATTCGAATCCACCCTGCAGCTTCATAAACAATTTTTGGATAAGTACAACTTAACCCCACCAGAAATTAGTGACAAAAACAAGGGGGAAATTGGTAAGGAAGTTGGAAAGGATACAGTATGATACATTAGTACAGAACACATACACTTGTATATAAATTTTTTGAAGGCATGTAAACTTTTTGTATGGATTATTTCTGAGTATATTCCTAGGGGGAGTACTTAGTATACTTAGGCAACATTTTGATGAAATGAACGGAAGTAATGATAAGTGTTTTTGCCACTAATATCAAAGGGGCAGATTGTTAATCTCTAAGTTTTGTTGATGATTAGTGACCAACACTTAGTCATTCACTTAGGCAATTTTAGTTGGCTATCACTATTGCCAAGCTAAAACTATGCAAGGCCGAGCAACATTGTCAAGCATAGTTTGCCTGGTTACATTGTCGAGCTGAGTTACATTGATGATCCGAGTAGGATACAGAGATGTTAAGTGCTGAGTGATAGAGAAGTCAAGTGTTGAGTAGAACAGTTTTTGTATACATGTCTGGAATGATTCAAACTTCGAGGATAAGTGATATGACCGACTTGTGTAAGCTTTTTGGGCTGACTTATGTATGCATTTAATATTCTTCTACAGAGTTAGTTATGCATTTAATTGTTTTATCCTATGCATGATCTATTGTAAACATTAATTGTAATACCATCAAGGTATGGGTATCAGATCTTGATCGTTGATCTAGATCTCGCTATCAGACTCGAACAAATTTATTAGATTGCTTCTAAACCCTATTTTGTGTGTATGTAAGGAGAAGGAAGATGAATTTTGTGGTGACTACATTTTTGAAGTGAAATGCATAGAGGGTTATTTTGTTAAGAAGCAAAGATCAAGCAGAGTGACAACACAGTGAACAGCAGAGTAAATTTATATCAGATTATGAGATCATAGAAGGTACTGGAAAGAGGAGATCCATCATCAGCATCAGAGTGCATAACAAAGGATCAATACTTGAGAAATTATAATCATTGTATCAGGTGAAAATCTCTTAACATAGTGGTTCTAGCAGACCTTTCTTAATCTCCTAACAGAGTGCTTACTTTATTATAAGTTCAAATCCTTTCACAGGGTAGATTGTAATGATCTTTAGCTCTTAACCAGTTAGGCCTTTAATAGGGTAGATTAAATTTTGTAATCAACATTTGTAGCCTTAACAGGCACACTTTATTACTGCAGTAGTGGATAATTTTGTGGTTGTCATCCCCACCCCAGTTTTACCTATTTGGGTTTCTGGGTTACCAAGTTATTGTGTTATGTGTTATTTATTTCATTGTGTGGCTACTATCTAAGATTACATTAGAGTCATATATGTATGAATGTAGATCATTTTGTTTTAAGTGTTTAAATTTGAAGATCTGATTCACCCCCCCCGCCCTCTCAGTATCTTGCTTTCCCATTATTGTATTTCCAACAATCATAGTCAACAAATTCATCATCAGAAACACCTTCACTAGCATAATAATATTCCTTGTATTTTGGATACTTATATTTATAAAACTTAGGTTTATGCTTTGGAACCCTTGTAGGACATTGAGATGCAAAATGACCTATTTTTTTGCATGAAAAACATTTCAAAGGTAACTTGCCTTCAACTTTATCCTTACCTCTCTTTTCTCTTCTAGAAATCAGAGCCACAACTTCATCTATCTTTATTTCTTCTTCTTGTATCTTTTCCCATTCATCAACCTATTCTCCAAGTTCTTCCCTTAAGTCACTATTGTTGGTGCTTGCAATTCCTGGTTAGGTGTTTTGATTTCTATGCACAGTCACCTTGAATGCTGACTCAAATTTAGGTAGAGAATCTCCTAGTTTTGAAGCCTCAAAGGTAGTCAGTTTCCCAATCAACATCTCTCTATTAAAGTTAGGTTTTAAAGGTATAATCTCTTCTATATCTTGTACTTTAGTTCTATATATAGGTGTTAGGGATCTGAGAATCTTCACAATCACTTCTTCCTCACTGTAAGTACCTCTAGAGTTCCTGATGCCAATAAAAACTAGAATAATTCTCTATGAATATGCTCTAATGTTCTCATCATCTCTCATTTTAAATGTTTCCATATTTTCCTTCCAATTATGTAACTTCACCTATTTTTAAAACTTATCTCCATCATACAATGCTTCTAATATTGTCCAAATTTCATGTGCAGAATCTAAGTCTTTTACCTTTGTGAATTCACCTTCAGAAAGTGTGTTGATCAAAGTTTCCCTTGTGACCATGTTACATGAAAATATATTATTTTCATCTTCAATAGCTTTATATAATTCATCCTCATTTTTCATCTATTCCTTTCTTTTGGTAATCATCTAGTAGTTGATTCTCAGGCATATAAAATGTGTTCTCATCTTGTTCTTCCAACTATCAAAGTTTTCAAGATCAAGCTTCAGACTATCCTTCCTATAGTAAGTCATCTTCAGGATCACCTCAAGTTGTTAATATTTTTCTCTAAGGAATAGTAGCTCTGATACCAATTGTTAGGAATAACAGTCCACCAACACAACTGAGAGGGGGTTGAATCATTTGTGAGAAAAACTATTAAACATTAAACTTTATAAACCAAAACTTCAAATAAAATGATAACACAGTAAATTCCAACACAATAACACAATCCTTTTTTGTCGAGGAAACCCTGTTAAAGTTAAAACTCCAGTGGGAATTTGCACCCACAAATGATGTACAATGAGTAAGTATCCTTGTTAAAAGATTTAGCCTTTCTAGGAGATTATTGTAGCATTACAGTACAAAGCCCATGTTAAAGGATAGACCTTGTTAGGAGTCAAGAGTAACATTGGGATAACTTCCCAAGCACACTTCCTAAAGAAGGTTAAAGCCACCCTCAAGGATTTACAATGTGAACAAGTGTATATAGAAAATATACAATCCAGTGAACTGTCTGATAGCAACTATCTTTTCTTGGTCAATTCTAATGAAGTAAAATGAACATATCCTCTTCTCTACATCTAATATTCAATCAAGCTTTGCAACTTCCACACTTATCTATCTCTATCAATCACCTTCTCTTCATACACACATCTTTTCAAAAGAAAAGATCTCTCATATATACCCTATTACAATAGTTAATTAGGTCAGCCAATTAATCTTTCCTAATATAAAAATAATTATTTAACCCCTTTATAAGATACACATGATACCTATAAAAATTATACATCAAATATAATCCAAGGCCTATAATCTATGCTCGCAATACATAATACACGCTACATCTCTGAAGTTGGCCCCAAATAGGTCTCCTCCAGAATACATGCCACAACTGACATCATCAATAATCATACAACTTGAGACCCAAAAAAATAAATCTTGAACATGTCTTATGTCATCCCTTAAGCTTGCATAACCTGAATCATCATTGCCTATAAGATATACTCAAAACACAGAGACTCTCTCTGTCAATCATCATTGTCATAGTCCAGAAACCGGTCTTCACTAAAACATATGTAACTCATCTAATATGAAATATTAATCCAAGGGACCTTATAAATAAGATCATCATACATCCTTCTACATATCCCCATCTTCACCCATTTTGATTCATACATACAGTATCCATACACTTCTGTCAGTCATCATAACCAGTCTGTACTTCCTTCATAGAAACATATGTTGACATCAGTGACAAAACATGAATGCCAAAACATCAGTAGTAGCTAGTTCCAACATCATCCAATAGACCCATACATCAAGTCTAGAAAATTATATAGCTCTGAAATCCACTGGACTGATGCATTCCTGCATTAATTTGGTTCTTGCAAGGAGGGGATCGTACCCCAAGCATACCTCTAAGATACTCAAAGGAATCCTTTGGCAAAGGTTTTGTAAATATATATGATATATGTTCCTTCTTGTTGGTATACTGCAATATAATCTCCTTCTCTACTACCCTATCTCTCAATAAATGATACTTAATGGAAATATGTTTAGTCTTTGAATGCATTACTGGATTCTTTGACATGCTCACTGTGCTAGTGTTATCACAATGGATAACCACTAGCTCATCAAAAGTTATCCCAATGTCCTTCTGTATTTGTTTCATCCAAATAATTTGTGTGCAATTTATAAAAACATCAACATACTCAGATATAGAAGTAGATTGGGCTATACAATCTTTCTTTTTACTTAGCCAAGAAACCAATCTTTTCCCAAGAAAGAATGCACCACCACTTGTACTTTTACTATCATCAATATTTCTTGCCCAATCAGCATCATTATAAGCATATAAATAAAAAATCATTTTATTTCTTATACTCTAATCCATAATCCAGTGTTCCTTTCAGATATCTAAATATTCTTTTCACAATAACAAGGTATGTCTCTTTAGGATATTCTTGATATCTTGCCACAATTCCAACTCCATTAGCAATACCTGGTCTAGTGTGAGTTAGATATTGTAGGCCTTCAATCATAGATTTGTACTTTTTCTAAAAAACAGTCTAAGATTAATCAGTAGTAGTAAGCTTGTGACCAATAACCATAGGTGTTCCAACAGGTTTACCATCTTCCATTCCAAACTTTTTCAACATTTCCTTAAGATACTTTGTCTAAAAAATAAAAATACCACTCTTGTTTTGATTAATTTGCAATCCAAGGAAAAATTTCATCCCAAAAATCATTGACATCTCAAATTCATTTTCCATTTCTTTAGAGAACTTTTTACTCATTACACCATTTCCTCCAAAAATGATATCATCAACAAAAAATTCTACTATTAGAATTCTATCTTCACTAGTTCTTAAGTAAATTTTTGTTTGCATTACCTTTTCTGAGGCCAAGACAAAGTAGATACCTATCCAATCTTGCATACCATTCTCTTGGTGCTTTTTTTAGTCCATACAAATCTTTCTTCAACTTGAAAACCATTTCCTCATCTTCTGTCAAAGGAAATCCATCGGGTTGTTCAATATATACTTCCTCTTCTAGATCTCCTTTCAGAAATGCAAATTTCACATCCATCTGATATACTTTGAAGTATTTGTGTGTAGCATAAGTAAGAAATAATCTAACAACCTCAATCCTAGAAAAATGAGCAAATGTTTCTTCAAATTTAATACATTCTTGTTGCGAGTATCCTTTACAAACATGTCTTGCCTTATTTCTTACAATTATTCCCTCTTCATTCACCTTTTTTTTGAAAACACACTTAGTTCCTATAAAACTCTTATCTTTAGGTCTAGGAACCAGTTCCCAAGTGTTATTTTTCTTTATCTATTCTAGTTCTTCTTGCATAGCCTTAGTCCAAGATTCATCTCTACATGCCTCATCAGTAGATTTTGGTTCAAATTGAGAAATCAAACAAATTTCATCTCTTAATCTTGTTCTTGTCATCATTCCTCTATTTGCATCTCCAATAATTTGATCTTCAGGATGGTTTTTCTTAACATACCTCGGAGTCTTATGAATTTTAGTAGGATCATTTGAGTCATCTTGACATACCTCAATCTCACAGTCAATCTCAAAAGGTTCTTCTTGATCTGTAGTAACCTCCTTGATTTTTGTAGTATGGTTGCAGTCAAATATTATTTCCTTAATCTAGAGCTTTTCATCTATCTTCACATTAGCACTTTCAATTATCTTTTTCAATCTCAGATTGAAAAATTTATAAGACTTTCTTCTAGTGGAATAACCAAGGAATATCCCTTCATCACTTCTAGAATCAAAATTCCCTATTTCATCATCTCTTTTGATATAGCATTTACTACCAAATATTCTAAAATATTTCATAGTAGGAGTATGATTAAACCATAATTCATAAGGATTCTTACTTGTACCTTCTATGATCTAAATTTTGTTCAAAGTATACATAGCAATACCAACAATGAACATGTGGTACATTTCTTACTAGCAACATAGTTCTAGAAGCATCTAATATTGTTCTATTTCTTCGCGCTGCAATCCAATTTTGTTGTGGTGTTCTAGGAGTTGATGTTTTGTATATTCCATGTTCTTCGCAGGAGGTATTGAACAATTCTGAAGTAAACTCTCCACCTCTATCTGATCTTAAACATTTTATCTTTAATCCTAATTCATTCTCAACTTTTGCTTTGAATATCTTGAATTTATTAAATGCCTATAATTTCTCTCTTAGATGTGTAACCCACATCATCCTAGAAAAGTCATCAACAAAAAGTATAAAATACCTTTCACTGTAGTAAGATATTGTTCTTGCAGGACCACATAGATCTGTATGCACTAGATCCAACTTCCCTTTTGCTAAGTAAGATTTACTTTTAAAAATTCTTGTAGTCTACTTCCCCATTTCACATTATTTACACATGGTGTTAGATGGTTTCAAAATATTTGGTAGATCTCTAACTGCATTAGTCATACTTACCTTCACAATATTATCAAAATTTACATGAAAAAATCTTCTATGCCATAACAACCTGTCATCAACCTTCGCAACAAAACAAGAAGCCTCATATGTATTTAATTAAAATACATTACCTCAATATTTAGTACCAAATGTGATCAAGCCTCCTGGCTTACTTCTGATAGAGAATTTTTCATTAATGAATTTCACTTGATAACCTTTGTCCACTAGCTTTCCAACACAACAAATTATGCTTAAGTCCAAAAACAAGAAATACGTTGTCAGTATTGGTCTTTCCATCCAAATAAATAGATCCAACTCCAATGACAAGCTTAGGATTATTGTCACCAAATCTCACAACACCACCATCATACTTGGTTAGTTTAAAAAATTTATTTCTATCTCCAGTCATATCGTGTGAACAAGCACTATTTATGACCCATTTAGATTTATTTTCAACATGTGACACTGAGGCTCTTTCTTCATGAATAGGTTTATCATCCTTGATAGAAATAAATTCAATCCCATCATAATAAATAGAATCATCATTAGAAACACCTTCACTAGCATATTAACATTCCTTATCCTTGGAATACTTAGGTTTATAAAACTTAGATTAATGCTTTGGAACCCTTATAGGACATCTAGATGCAAATTGACCTATCTTATTGCATGAAAAACATTTCAAAGTCAACTTTCCTTCAAACTTACCCTTACCTCTCTTTTATCTTCTAGAGATCGTGGCCACAATTTCATCTAACTTTATTTCTTCTTCCTATATCTGTTCCCAGTCATCAGCATATTCACCAAGATCTTCTCTCAAGTCACTTCTACTTGTGCTCGCATTTTCTAATAAAGTCTTTTTATTTTTATGCAAAGTCTCCTTGAATGTTGTCTCAAATTTAGGTAATTAATCTCCACGCTCTGCAACCTCAAATGTAGTTAATTTTTCAATCAACATCTCTCTATTAAATTTCTTTGTCAAAGGTATGATTGCCTCTATAGCTTTCACTTTAGTCTTTTAAATAAGTGTCAAAGATCTAAGAATTTTTGCGATCACTTCTTGCTCACTGTATGTGCCTCTAGAGTTTTTGATCCCAATAGCAACCTCAGTAACTCTCTATACATATGCTCTAATATTTTCATCATCTTTCATTTTCATATTCCTCATCCTTGTCTTCCAGTTCTACAACTTCACCTTGTTAGTAAACTTATCTCCTTCATATAGTGCTTCTAAGCTTGTCCAAATTTCATGTGCAGAATATAAATATTTAACCTTTGTGAATTCACCTTTAGAGAGTGCACTAATTAGTGCTTTTATTTTAACCATGTTATATGAATATATCTTCTTTTTTTCATTTGTATCTTTATCTAGTTCATCTGAATCCTTCATTTGTACATCCTTCTTTGTAATCATCTATTAGTTGATTCTCAAGCATAGAAAATGTGTTCTCGTCTTTTTCTTCCAACTGTCAAAGTTTTGAGGATCGAACATTGGACTATCCTTCCTATAGAATTCCATCTCCAGGATCACCTTAAGTTTTTAAGCTTTCTCTCTAAGTACCAATAGCTTTGATACCAATTGTTAGGAATAACCATCCACCAACACAACTAAGAGGGGGGTGAATCAGTTGTGAGACATATTATTAAACATGAAACTTTATAAACAAAAACTTTAATCCAAATGATAACACAATACTTTTTTTTCGAGGAAACCCTATTAAAGGTAAAACCCTGGTGGGAGTTAGCACCCAAAAATGATGTACTAAGATTATAGTATCCATATTAAAATATTTATCCCTGTTAGGAGCTTATTGATGCATTACAGTACATAGTCCCTGTTAAAGGACATACCTTTTTAGGATTCAAGAGTAATAGTGGGCTCACTTCCCAGGCACACTACCTAAAGAAGGTTAAATCCACCGTCAGGACTTACAATCTGAAATATAAATGTATAAGATATATACAATCCAGTGAACTCTCTGATAGAAATTCTCTTTGCTTGGTGATTTCCATTGAAGTAACATAATCACAACCTCTTTTATACGTCTAGAAGACTTTGCACAAACAAGCTCATAGCTTCCACACTTCGCTATCTCTTCCACAGTCATCCTTTCCAACAAGAAAATATCTCTCCTATATACCCTATTATAATAATCAATTAGGTTGGCCAATTAGGTTTCCCTAATTTACAAATAATTACTTAACCCATTGCTAAGATATACATGGTACCTATAACAAGTAAATGTCAATATCATATCCACCTCAAAATAATGGACTCACGTCTTGTAAAAGTATACCACTGGCCAAAGAAAACAATATCAAGTTAAATGGAGACCTCTATGCAAAATGTATATTAGAACCCTTCCATGTCAAAGAAAATTTTGAGGGTCATGATCTTAATGTTAGGAATAATAGTCCACCAAAAAAACTGAGAGGGGCGGGAATCATTTGTGAGACAGATTATTAAACATTAAACTTTATAAACAAAAAATTCAATCCAAATGATAAGACAATAAATGCAAACACAATAACACAATCTTTTTTTGTCAAGGAAACCATGTTAAAGGTAAATCCCCGGTGAGAATTAGCACCCACAAATGATTTATTGAGAGTATAGTATCTCTGTTAAAAGATTTAGCCTTGTTAGGAGCTTATTGATGCATTATAATACATAGTCCCTGTTAAAGAAAAGACCCTGTTAGGATTCAAGAGTAACAGTGGGCTCACTTCCCAGGAACACTTCCTAAAGTAGTTTAAATCCACCCTCAGGACTTACAATCTCAAATGTAAATGTATAAGAGATATACAATCTAGTGAATTGTCTAATAGTAACTATCTTTGCTTGGTCAGTTCCAATGAAGTAACATAATCAAAACCTCTACTCTACATCCAACATACTTTTCACAAACAATATTACACCTTCCACACGTCATTGTCTCTTCCACAATCATACTTTCCAACAAGAAAATATCTCTCCTATATAGCCTATTACAATAATCAATTAGGTCAGCCTATTAGGTTTCCCCAATGTACAAATAATTACTTAATCCCTTACTAAGATACACATGGTACCCGTAAAAATTAAACATCAATTAAAATTCATCAAATATAAACCAAGATCCATAATCCATGCTTGCAATCCATAATACATGTTTCATATTTGAAGTTGGCCCCAAATAGGTCTCCTCTAGAACACACACCACAAATGACATCACCAATGTTCCTATGACCCGCGAAACATAAACAACCTTGCTTAACATGACTTATGCCATCCCTTAAGCTCTCATAACCTAAATCCATCTCATACTTAACTTATCCTCAAAACACAAAGACTAACTCTGTGAAAGATCACTGCCACCGTCCAGTACCCAGTCTTCACTAAAACATATGTAACTCATCCAATAGACAATATTAAGCCATGTGACCTTAGGCATAAGATCAAAACATATCCATGTACACATCACCATCTTTTCTCATTCTGAATCAATCATACAGTACCTGTACTCTTCTGTTAGTCATCAAGCAATAGTAATTACCAGTATGTTCTGCCTCCATAGAAACATATGTTGCATCAGTGAAAAAACATGAATTACAACAATAACATCAGAAAAAAATTCCAACACTTAATAATAAATCTCAATCTCAGGGCCATGGTATCCCTTCTATTGGAACTCCAAAATTTCGAGTACATTTTAAAGTGACTATACTGAAAATTTCTCTAAGTGTAAGTTGCTGGCCTAAAAATATTTTGTGAGAAGCCAAGATTGGATGCAAGTAGAAAATGACCTAATGATTTTCATGAGATACCACTTGGGGAGTGTTCTTATCACCTTTCATTTGGAAAATTTAATGGCTTTTAGCTATTGGTTTTCAGTTTTGATGTGTTTTAAAGGTAGTCATTAGGAGGTGGTTACACAGATCTACACTTTGCGCTTATTCAGATTTCCTAAATGACCCACTTTAGAGGCTTGTATCTAATGTATGGTTGTTATTCAAGACATGAGGGTTTTTCCATTGTTTTATAGGCATGGAAATGAGTCTTAATCCCCATTTTCAGACCCCTGTGAGCTCATTCTATAACTTTTCTTAAGTCATTTTATTCTGGTTTACCAAGTGTGAAAATACATATTTGTAAGTACCTTACTTTGAGGTCCCACCATTTGTGCCAAGTTCAAGATATTGAAGAAGTGATTGTTCCCCTACATTGAAAACATAGAAGCGTACTTCCTTAGAGATTTCTAGGCCTTGGTCAATCTATTTGACCACTTTTCCTAGCTGATTCCAAATCTAATTTTTGCATTTTATTGTGTTTGGGTTCAAAAGGTGTTTAAGTGTTGACTTTGCAAATTAATATCGGTAGATCAGTACATCATCAGAGCAAGCTACTTGAAGTTCTGCACTCCTTGTGTGAAAATGAATCAATGTTCAAAGGTTCAAACTCTAAGGGTCTCTATTCATAGGTTTGTGAAATCAAAACTAAAAGCAATTTATGTATATTTCTAGTGCGGGAAAAAAATAAAGTTTACAAGGTACTAATTTTAAGAGGATTATAGCTTTATGTCAGATGGTTGTCTTGGGATGCAAGTTATTGATTTATACTCTCTGCATGTAAGTGTGCTACCTGGATCAATGGTTGAATCTCAAGGCATGGTTTGATAACTTTGTAGAAGTGAATCTGAGGTTGGCTTGCATGTATTTTGATAAGTGCATTTGCATATTTGTGAAAATGGTCAACTTGGGACATTAAAATATCTCGCCTCAGGAAGCGTCATGGAAATTTGTTTTTGCAGAGTGTTAGTAAACATGGAAGACATCATGTCTTCTAGATTTGAGAGCTCTAGGAGTTCTTCTAGTCAGTTTTTAAAGCTGGCTCCAGAGGCCAGATGTTGTTATTGAGTTCAATTTGTAGAATTGTAATGAGTTGTTTTTAAAGTCTGTCAGTTTGATGCTTCACGGTCCAGGTTGCACGGTTGATAAAGTTTGGTTTGTCAAAGATGAAATTGGTTTTTAGGAGTGGAAATCCTCCAACTAGATCTTAGGGACTTGTCATTTGTTTGTAAGGTCCAATGCTCAACTTATGAGAAAAGTGTGGAACCAGAGGCGAAGCACGTGGAAAGTGCAGGGTGTGTGATTTGTTAAAATTTGCAAAAATGGAGCTTCTCCAATGAAATAAAAATGTGGAAGCATGAACGTGGCATTGAAAATAAATGAGAATTCAAGATAGCTTGCACAAGGCATGAGTTTGGAATCTGCGTAGGGGATAATATGGAAATGGAGCATTAAAATATAACTCCCAAAGTCCATGCATAAAACTTTGATAAGTTTTAAATAAAATTAAGCCAAGTGTCTGCACAAGGGATAGCCAGCACATTAAAACTAGAGAGGGCCTGTACATTATGAATATGGAGACCCCACACATGGTAACAAAGAGGTGAAATCTTGTGCAAGGCTTGCAAGCTCTTCACACATGAAAAACAAAGGAGAGTAACCAGTGTGTGAAGGAGGTGGCGTTGAAAGTAAAGACAAACAAGCAAATGCAAATGTCATTAAAATAATTCATAGGAACATGCTAAAAACTTGCACAATGTTTCTAAGAAGCTGCGCAACTAATGATTATTAAAGCTACGCGGCATGAAGGGAGGAGCTAAAACTCAAATGAAAAATGCAATTTGACAGGGATAAAGCCATTTACAAAATCTGCACAGAGCAGGACAAAACATTAGGTTGTACAATGCATATAAAAGCTTGCACAGAGTATGAAGGACAAACCCTACACAATGTGAAGGGGTTGTGTGACATATTGAAGGTGGAGAGTTTGGCATGGGGCCTACACAAGCACAAGAAAATGTAGAGTGCTAAACATAGAGGAAACCAGCCCAATATGCCAAGGAAAGCATGAAAGTATGGAAACAAAGACAAAGAGGCCATTCAGTATTATTAAAACACAAAAACATTGCAGAATGCATGCGCAATCAAATGGAGAACATGGAGGCTTGAAAAATGCAAAAGGGATTTATCCCACATTTCTCATGGGTGGGGTTTTACAGACTTTTTTATACTCCAGCGCTTACAATGTAAAATGAATAAGAAGCCAAGAGGCACCTTGGCAGGCCCCTTGGTTGGAGGATTGCATGTGCTGGTGGACCCCATATTTTGAGCATGAAACACATAAAGGCTTTAAAACATGTAGAAGTTTAATCCCACATTGGTGGTGGGAAAGAACTTTGAGATGTATAAAAGGTAAAGGCCAAACATAGTGTATTATAAGAAAGAGTAGGAGGCTCTCCATGCATGTTGAGGTGGTGCCTTGGGAAATATGTTGGAAACCAAAGAGGACCCAATTTTGCAGACAAAAGGTGAAGATGATAGGTGGTGTTAGGGGCATGATCGCATGTTGACATCAGGAGTGTTCTCAGTTAGATCACACGGTCACGTGAAGAGGCCAAATGAAGGATGATGTTGCAGACACATGGCGGCTGGTCATGAAGTCGCATGATAAAAATGTGGTTAGGTGAAACCATTAGAGATTTAATGACTGGAAGTCAACTAACCATGCACCAAGTCACTAGATGCTAGTGGTTAAGTCAGTTTCCTTCAGAGGCTCGGAGATATAGGTTAACTAACCATTGCGCCAGATCTCCAAATGCAAACAACTAAGTGTCAAACCTTCAGAGATCATGCCCCAACCGTCAGACAAGATTAGGATCAAGGGCTCATGTGAGATCTCATAGAAAACCCAGGGTTAAAGAAATCTATAAGAGATTCAGAGATACACTATACAAGATAATCGTAGTTAGAGTAGGGTTGAGGCTGAGTTTATCTGGAGACTTAGAGACTAAGGCTTATCTCCAAGTCTCTAAATAAACCATGGGTTAAGGAAATGATTCAGAGATCTAGAGACTAAATTATCTCCAAATCGCCAAGTGAACTAGGGTTAGAGAAGATTCTTAGGCCATTTAAGAGAAGCGAATCAAAGCATGCCAAGTGTCCAAATATGTTGAATTGTGAGGCAAAATGCATAAGAGAGAATTTTCAAGGCATAGGATTAAAAGGTAAAAGGATTAAAATGAGATTATAGTTTGTGCAAAATATTAAAAGGCAAATAAGATTAAAATTGCATAGAAAAGTATTAAATGTGAAAATTTAAACAATATAAAAATTTAAACATCGAATAAGTATAGTCTTGCATATAGTTTTCAGAAATATATTTTATTTCAAAACTTAAAAGAGAAGCATGCACAAAGGATTTTCTCAGAGGCAAATGAAATCAGATTTTGAAGAGAATGAAATTAGATTTGTTGAAGAGATTGATTGCAAGAAGAGACAGTTGCCAGATAAGATCAGATTTCTTTGGTGGAGTCAGATTTTGGAAAAGACAAGTGAAATCAGATTTAGAAGTGTCTGATGGAGATCAAATTATATTTTTAGATATTTTTGAAGAAATATTAAGTTAGTGGAGAATTGAAGGATAAGTAAAAATCAGATTTTGAGAAGGACAGATGGCAATCAGACATAAAATTTAGGGTTTCCTTCTTCTATTTGTATCCCTCTTTTCTCTGTTGTAAGGGTTCCGATTTTCTCCTCCGTTTTGGGAGGTTTTAGATTCTGTTCAATTTCTCTGAAAAGGTTCAGAGCAGGTTCTAGATTCTATTCAATTTATCAACACAAGGCAGAGAAAAGAAAAGAGATACCTATGAGAAACACAAGGTCCTCCCAAAAGAGTTCACCACCTTAAAGATAGAGGACTGAAGTAGAAAGGGAGAAATTAGAGAAAAAGAAAGTAGAAGAGAAGAAAATAGAGGAAAGACAAATTTGGAAACCAGATCTAAAGATTCTTGTGAAGAGAATCATTGATCAAAGAAAGATCAATCAGTTTCCTAAATATCATGAGAGGTATGATGAGAAAGATAGGACTCTAATTGAAGATTTTGTCATAGATCTTATGCTTGTATTTAAGAAAAATATACTTGAGATAGAAGGTATTATTTCTAAGGAGTTATATGAGAAACTAGAAATTAGGAAACAATTAGCACTAACTGAGGATTAGTAGATAAGGAGGAAAGATATAGATGATATGCAACCAGTTGTCACATATGATGAACATGATAGGATATTGAAAGCAATAACACCCCTATTGAGAATTAAAGCAAGACTAATAAAGATTATGGGAAGGAAATATGATGAGGTCAAGGAGGGCACACATAAAGCTATTGATAAATTTCTATTGGAAGTTGAGCCTGAAAATCCTTCACCTCCTAAGCACAAGGCTACTAAGCCTAAAACTATTCTAAGAGGAGAGTCATCCAAGGTTGCAGAAGTAAATCTTGACACATCTAAGAATGCAGAAGATAACAGTCAATTTGTTAGCACTGTAAAGAAACCAAAATTCTTTGTTGTTGGTGTGCTTGTGTCTTTGGACACTTCATAGCATGAAAGTGACCCTTTTTAAGAGAATGACAATACAGTGGCTAAGATAGAAAAAAGTGGTGAATAGAGTGCAGCCAATATGACTGAAGAAGATGACACTAAGGAAGAACTAAAAGCAAGTTCAGTTGAGGTAGTAAAGGAATCAAAAATTAAAGTTGAAGTTAAGAAAGAAACACATGTATTTGTTTCTTCAGATTTATTGTTGGCAAGTAGTGACAAACCTATGGGCACAAATGTAGAAGTTATGGATGAATATGAATAATGAAGTTATCTTACATGGATTTTTCTAAGGCAAAGAAGAGATCCGAATAGAAATTAGAGAGGAAGTCAAAGTTACTTTAAAGAGTAGTTGATATTATCAACAAACTCCTACCCCTACCTTTCACCTTCCAAGGAAAGGATACAATGGACAACTTGAACAAAGTGCTTGATGAATTTTATGTTCACTTTGATTATTTGGAGAAGGTTGTAGCAGTTAGAGCTGGACAAGAGTAAATGGGGAAGAAGATGGAAGAATTATGTAAATCAATCAGTTGGAATTTAGGTATACTAGAAAATACTACCATTGAAGAAAAATCTTGTATAGCTCATGGAAGAAAGTTGTACAGCTATTGTATAAATTCTCTAAATCATCTGAAGAATATTGAAGACATCATTATTAATGATAGAAAGACTCTGGACACATTAGTAAAAAGTTGTGAGTCCTCCTCAAAAACTATTGCAGAGTTGGATAAAAAAAATTCTAGATTGTTAGACAAAATTAGTGTGCTTGACACAAAGAAAAGGAGAGTGTTAGGAATATTTGGTGTGTTGAGCAGTCTAATCACTCCCAAACTATCAATTCTAGAAAAACATCTTTCAGATATGGAGAAAGGGAAGAAATATCTTATTGAAGACATGCCTACAACACTGAAGGCCACATAAATATCATATTTTTCTTTGAATGGATTAATTCATGTTGGTCAGATCTTAGTAAATAAATGGATTGCAGAGGCAGAGATCTTGGAAACCTCTTTCCAAGATGTACTTCACATGGCATGATTTTTTGATGAGAAGTACAATTTTGATTTGTATATTGATAATATTTATAGTACACCTTTTCCATTGATGTGAGAGGGCAAGTAATAAGTATGAAAAATATGCACTTAGTCAGTAGTTTGGTATTGAGCACTTAGTCATTTTTCACTAAGTGTTGCCATCAATGCCAAAGGGGGAGATTGTTGGAAAGTGGCTTGATCAAAATTTTTTATAGGTTGTCATTTATGGCAACACTACTCCTTGGCATGGTTTCTTGGAGTACAATCCATTTATGGATATTCAATTTTGTAAAAATGACTAAGTCTAGAATGTAGTTTACAGGGTATAATCACATATTTTTGGTCAGCAAGCACATTATATGGAGAACTAAGTCATGCAATCTTAGAGGGAGACATTTTTGGATATATTAGACTTCCAATTATGGTCTCTTGTATTTTGGAGTTGATCTCTAAGGGTTACATCATGTTGAAGACACATGAAGAAAGTACAACAATGATACAGTGTAGTTGAATGGTTGCAATTGTGTATATAAAAACTATACCTTCATGAACTTAACTTGTAATCTAATCAATTCAAAGGATTTAACAAAGATTAACTTATTGAATTGAAAATCAAACAGTGAGCATCTCATGGCTCTCTAATTAAGAAATAAAATAGCATGCTCTCAGCCTAAGCATCCATAATGACAGTCCTAATATGAGAATTGATGAAGAATTGTGTTCATTTAAACTCAAATGATCACTAAAATGAAAATTCTAAAGATGTAATTTCTATGAACTCAAAATGATTTGCCTATATTGATTATTCTTTGCTTCATGAGTGTGTGTGATGATAATACAATAAAAGAGGCTCCTATTTAAAGGATTTCCCAAGGGTAGGGGGTAGAGTTGATTAAACCTTGATTAGATTTTGGTTAATTCAATGGTATCGAAGGTTAAGACCATTTAAAGGGTGGTTTCAAAAGAGGGGAAAATTTGAGTGATCAAGATGCATTTGCAAGATGTGTGATGTAGGATGAATTTAGCTTGATCCATGTGAGCTCCCATTCTCAATCCTCATTGGTTGATGAATTTTAACCCATGTGGGAGATGAGGAGATTAAGGGATTTATTTAATTATTTAATTGATTTCTTTAGCCACGTGTACCCTTGAAAGGGTTGGATTTAATTTAAATTTATTTTTAACTATACAATTAAATGATTAATTTCAATTGCACAATTAAATTGATTTATTTGATTTGATTAATCCAAGGCTTTGATAATAATTCAGTTAATTCATAATTTGATTTATTTGCACTTATTTCAATTGATTTGGCTGACTAAATAGTCCTGATTAATTCACCTTGATAAAAATTAGGTGTTTACAAATGCCCTTCTTTGAACTGATGTGTGTGTTGGAAATGAGATAAGTAACTAAGAGGGGAGGGGTGAATCAGTTACTCCAAAAAAAATCCTTTGTCCCTTAGATGTCTTAAACACTTTAACACTATTACTCGGTTAATTAAGATATTCTTCTATAACTCAGGTGTCAAAGCAATGTTTATAATATCCAATGCAATTATACTTTACAGATTAAGTGCAGAAATATAAAGCATAAAACAATTAACATATACACAGGTGACACCAAGCTTTAACATGGAAACCCAATATGGTAAAAACTACCAATGTAACTAGTTACTATTTTTCACTCTTTTGAAGTGAGCCCTGTTAGGAGCCAACTCTGTTAAAGGTTACATTAACACATTGTTAGGTGTGACTTTGTTAGAGGATTTAATCACTCTGTGAGGAGTGGCCTTGTTAGAGGTCTTCAACACTTCAACATAGAAATTCTACCTTGTGAGAGGATTTACAAAAAGACTGTTAAGTCTACTCTGTTAAGAGATTTTAGATTATTGCTATAATTGTTAGAGAGTATCAATGAACTGACCTATATGTGTAAGCAATTGTCTTTGCTGATTTAGATCTATGTTCTGATTATGACTGGATCCTTGCTGATCATATGTTCTATTGCAGCTCTGAGTGATCTGTACTCAATTAGAATCCTATCTGATTTCACCTTCACTCTTCATATCATAGAATTCCACACTTCTACTTTCACACTCTTTTTCATCCACACATTTAATCCAAACTTGAACTTTCATATATATGGTAAGCCCTGTCAAGTCAGCTTGAATATACTTCTAAATCACAATTCAGTCGGCCTGATATAATCAATTAATTATAGAATATAAATCATTGTTAGTCTGCTGCCACTAAATTCCTGATCATGACTGAAATGCCCGAGTGACTCAGTCAACACTAAACTTCTTCAATGCCCAACTGAACTTGATCAACACTAAAATAACTCATTTTTTTCACCAATTGTGCTCAATCTGAATGTAGACATTTGTGTAACATCACTACATAAGTGTAAATACATGTGTAACATCAAAGACAATACACAATTGAATAATTATCTTCAACAATCTCCCTCTTTGGCATTGATGGCAACACAACATGTCATAATACAAAGAATTGTAGAGCAATAGAAAATTTTCATTAATGTATTTAGCTTCATTCTGATTCTCATCCAAAAACTCCCTCTTACTGTATTATAGAAAACTCTCCCTCTTTTATCTTATTCTTATGTATTATAGAAAACTCTCCATCTTTGACAACAGATGCCAAAGACACCATCTCCACAAATACCAATAGTCAGTACTATTTCACTTTGTAATTGTAATGTACCTGATTTTACTAATTCATCTGTAATGTGCTCTAATGTACTTGCATCAACTGATAGATCTTCACTGTCACTCGGGTTGATGCATCACTAAACTATATTTTAGTGAGCTTCAGTTAGGGGGAGCACCCCTAGCTTTCCTCTAAGATAATATAATGCATCCTTAGGTAAAGGTTTGGTGAATATGTCTACAACTTGTTCTTTAGTATTTACATATTCCAACCTTACTTCTTTATTATGTACCAATTCCCCCAAAAATGATACTTTATTGCTATATGCTTGGCTTTGGTGTGCATCACAGGATTCTTTCAAATGTTAATGGCACTGGTGTTGTCAAAGTAGATAATAATTGATTCTTTTACTTCTTGCTTCATTCCTGACAACAATTGTTTGATCCATATGATATTTGAATAGTTCACTGTTGCAACAACATATTATGCCTCTATTGTAGAATGAGAGATACAATTATGTTTCTTGCTAGTCCAAGACACTAACCTCTTTCCAAGAAAGTAAGCTCCACCACTGGTTCTTTTCCTGTCATTAACACTTCTAGCCTAATCAGCATCAGTGAATGCCTTTATATCAAAGTTTCCACCTTTCTTATACCATAAACCATAGTCTTCAATACCCTTTAGATATCTTAGAATTCTTTTGATTGCCATTAGGTGATTATCTCAGGGATTAGCTAAAAATATTGCAATAATACCAACTGCCAATGCAATATCAAGTCTGGTGTGAACAATATATTGCAATTTTCCAATCATAGATTTGTTTTTGGTCTGATCTGCCTCTTTTGAATCATCATCTTTAGATAATTTTTGTCCAGTACACATGGGTGTTCCAATAGGTTTGGAATCTTCCATACCAAATTTCTTAAGTATCTCCTTGATATATTTTGATTGAGTAATGTAGATACCATCCTTCATTTGATGTACTTGTAATCCAACAAAGAATTTGATCTCACCAAAAATAGACATCTCAAATTCTTTACTCGTAGCTATAGAGAATACTTTGCATAGGTCATCATAACTAGTGAATAATATGTCACCAACAAATATCTCTGCTAACAGTATTTTTTTTTGTGGTCCTTCTTTGATGTACAGGCTACTATTATCATTGGTTCTCTAAAATCCAATAATTACTAGATAGCTATGCAATCTTTCATACCAGGCTTTGGGCGCTTGCTTTAGTCCATACAATTCTTTGTGCAGCTTGCAAACCATATTCCTTCTGCTAGGATAAACAAATCCTTCTGGTTGTTCAATGTAGACTTCTTCTAGGATTCCATTCAGAAATGCATATTTCACATCCATTTGATATACTTTGTATCCTTTATGTGCAACATATGCCAGAAGAATTCTGACTGCTTCAAGTCTTGCAACAGGAGAAAAAATTTCTCCATAGTCAATACCCTCTTTTTGAGCATATCCTTTACAAACTAGTCTGGCCTTATTTCTAGAAACTTTACCATTTTCATTTATCTTATTTCTAAAAACCCACTTGGTTCCAATCACATTATTTTCCTTTGGCCTAGGCACAAGAGTCCAAGTTTTGTTCTTCTCAATCTTCTCAATTTCTTAATTCATTGCCTCTATCTAATTTTCATCATTCAATGCATCTTTAATAGTTCTAGGTTCAAATTCACTTATTAAACATGTACCTTTGAGTTTGTTCCTTGTCATGACACCTTTTGTCTGATCTCCAATTATCTTCTCAGGTGCATGATGCCTTTTAACATATTTTGAAAGTAATGGATCCTTTAGTCTAGATTCTGGACTTGATCCACTAGGTATGTCATTCTCAAACATTCTTTCTTTTTCCTCTGTCTGATGCTCGAGTTCCACTATCTGTGACTCAGGTTCCTCTATCTGAGACTCAGTTCCCTCTGTCTGTAACTCGATTCCCTCTATGTGTGACTCGCTCTCTTCTACCAGCAGCTTGGGTTGCACAGTTTGTGCTAGTATATTTAGTGGTCGACAGTTCTTCTATTCAATCACCATTTATCGAGTCATAGGTATAGTATCAAGTTCATGATACACAAAGTTCTTGTAGTCTTCAGGCTATTTACTGCTCTTTTCTTCACATTTTTCTGCAAACTCATCAATCTTGACATGTACACTTTCTATGACTTTATGAGTATTAAGATTCAGACATTTGTATGCTTTGCTTTTACATGAGTAACCTAGGAATATTCCTTCATCACTTTTTGCATCTAGTTTTCCATTTCTTGCTTCCTTCAAGAGGTAGTATCTACTTCCAAATGCTTTGAATAATGAACATTAGGTTTATAGCCTTACCATAATTCAAAAGGTGTCTGGTTACTACCTTTCTTCAGTTGTACTCAGTTCAAGGTGAACACTGTAGTGTTGATGGCCTCCTTCTAGTATTTGGTAGCAACATTCTTTTCAATCATTAGGGTTTTGGCACAATACATGATGGATCTGTTTCTTCTTTTTGCTATTCCATTTTGTTGTGGTGTACCAGGGGTAGATACCTATCTTTTGATTCCTCTCTCATTATAGAATTCATTGAACTCATTAGAAATGAATTCTCCTCCTCTGTCAGATCTTAGGAATTTTAGTTTCTTTCTCGTTTCCTTTTCAACTCTTGCAAGATACCATTTGAATTTCTGAAAAGCTTCTCATTTCTCTCTGAGAAACATGATAGTCATCATTCTGGAATGATCATCAATAAATAGAATAAAATACTTCTCTCCAGTATAGCTTGGTGTTCCAATTGGTCCACATAGGTCAGTATATACCAATTCCAAGACTTCATCAGTATTTTAATTCTTTCTTTTAAAATTTGTCTTGCTCATCTTTCCAGTTTGACATAGTTTTCATATTGCTAACTCGGGTTTCTTCAAAATAGGAATACCTCTAACTCTCTTGTTCTTTCTTATGTTTACCAGATTATCAAAGTTTACATGACATGACCTTTTATGCCATAACCAACTTTCTTCTAATTGTGCAATAAAGCATGAACCTTCAGTTAGATCAAGATAGAATAGATTACCTTTTGTTTGTCTGCCAGTTCTAACTAGGTTCCCTTTACCATCCAGGAGCTTGGCCTTACCATTCATGAATTCTACCTTGAAGCCAATGTTGTTAAGCTATGCTATACTAAGTAGATTTCTCCTCAATCCTTCAACCCAATAAGCATTATCACATTTGATTCCCTCTGTCAAAATAATGCAACCTTTTCCTCTTACAGGGCAAGGTTCATCATTCCCAAAACTAACACTCCCACCATCATAGTGTTCAATATGTTCAAAATTTGTCTTATCACCAGTCATGTGATGAGAACAACCACTATCAATTATCCATGCGTCATTTTTATTGATGTGTGAGAAAAGTGTTGTCCTTTCATCTTCTTCATCTGACTCATCCTTAATAGCAATATAAACCATTTATTCTTCTTCATCACTGTCAGAATCTTTAGCAATATAAAAAATACTTCTTACCTTTATCCTTGTAACTTTTGTAGTTATTGAAATCTTTCTTGCCTTTGAATTTGTTGAACTTTTTCTCATATTTTTCTTCTTTGTTCGAACACTTTGCAACAATGTGACCAACCTCATTGCATGAAAAACAAATCAATGGTATCTTTCCTCTGTATTTTCCATTTGTGGCTCTTCTTGCAAGTATTGCTTCAATGATGTCAAGATCTTCATCATCAGATTCATGATCACTGTTGCTTTCAATCTACTTCCCTTTTGAGTATCTATCCTTCTTACCAAGGTTCAATTTAGCTTTGAATGCAGACTCAAGATTGTTAGAGCTAGGAGAGTATTTGTCAAAGTTGTCCAGCTCAAAATTTGTAAGCCTTCCCACTAATGTATCCAGAGTTATATCTTTATTGCACCTCATCTCTTGAATAGATAAAACTATAATAGCATAGATAGGATGTAAAGTTCTTAGTACCTTGTTGGCCACTATTTTATCTTCAATTATTCCACCCGAAACTCTGATGGAACTCACAATCTTCTTGATTCTTTCACTGTATCTTGTAATGTCTTCTCCTTCTTTCATTTTCATCTGGTCAAATTGTCCTCTTAGGATTTCTTCTTTGTCTCTCTTTGCATTTGCATCTCCTCCATGAATGTCTTGTAATTTCTTCCACATATCATAGGTTGTAGGGTAGTCCTTGACTTCATCAAATTTTGAGTAGCTGAGTGAAGAAGCTATATCAATCATCATTATGTTATGAATCTTTCGTTCCATCATCTATTCCATAGCCATAGTCCCTGTTGGTTCCACATATTTTCTTTCCAAAAATTTCAAACCAGTATCTCCCATACTAGATAGATGTAGCTTCATCAGCTCCTGTCATGCTAGGAAGTTGTCTTTGTTTAGCTTTGGGATCTCCCTTCTGTAAGACATCTCTGATCTTTAGCTTAGGCCTTGAAACCTTCTCTAAAAGAACTTGAAGCTCTAATACCAATTTTTGGAAATGAGATAAGTAACTAAGAGGGGAGGGGTGAATCAATTACTCCAAAACAAATCCTTTGTCCCTTATATGTCTTAAACACTGTTACTCAGTTAATTAAGATATTCTTTCGTAACTTAGGTGTCAAAGCAATCTTTATAATATCTAATGCAATTATACTTTAGAGATTAAGTGCAAAAACATAAAGTATAAAACAAATAACATATACACAGGTGACACCAAGATTTAACGTAGAAATTCAATATGGGGAAAACCACCAATGTAACTAGTTACTATTTTTCACTCTTTTGAAGTGAGCCCTGTTAGGAACCAACCCTGTTAAAGGTTACAATAACACACTGTTATGTTTGACCCTGTTAGAGGATTTAATCACCCTGTGAGGAGTGGCCTTGTTAGAGGTCTTCAACACTTCAACATAGAAATTCTACCTTGTGAGAGGATTTACAAAAATACTGTTAAGTCCACTCTGTTAAGAGATTTTAGATCACTGCTACAATTGTTAGAGAATAACAATGAATTGACCTGTATGTGTAAGAAACTCTCTTTGCTGATTTAGATCTATGTTATGATTATGACTAGATCCTTTCTGATCAGATGTTCTATTGCAGCTTCGAGTGATTTGTACTCAATCAAAATCCTATCTATTTTTTCCTTCACTCTTCATATCATAGAATTCCACACTTATGCTTTCATACTCTTTTTCATCCACACATTAAATCCAAACTTGACCTTTCATATATATGGTAAGCCCTATCAAGTCAGCTTGAATATAATTCTAAATCACAATTCAGTCGACCTCATATAATCAATTAATTATAGAATATAAATCATTGTTAGTCGGCCACCACTGAATGCCCAACCATGACTGAAATGCCCGAGTGACTCGGTCAACACTAAACTTCTTCAATGCCCAACTAAACTCGGTCAACACTAAAATAACTTATTCTGTTCACCAACTATGCTCGATCTAAATGTAGACATTTTTTTAACATCACTACATAATTGTAAATACATGTGTAACATCAATGACAATACATAATTGAATAATTGTCTTCAATAATGTGAAGTGCATTGGTTCAAATAAATGTGTGATGATATGATAAAACCTAATTTGAAACAATTTTGATGCCTAATATGATTGATGTTGATTGAAGAACATGATCTGAACCATTGATTTGAAAAAAAATCTCCCTGAGAATGATTGAAAAATTTAATGCCCCAGATGTAGTTTGATTGATATTGCCTCAGATGTAGTTTGATCGATGGAGATTTGATTAAAAATATTTTGCCACTAGTGATGAGAAAAATCTTCCAAAACAAACTCCTGATGTCAATCCATTAATGCAGATATGATGCCCCCTCGGGAAACGAATCAAAATGATTTGCAATAATGATGATTGAGATCGCAAAAATTTTGATGAGGTTCTCGATAAATTTGATTTGAAAAAGATATATATGCCCCTGTGAAGAAAATCAACTCAAAATAGGTCAAAGGATAAAAATTACCTTTTAAAAAGGTCAAAAGGTGTAAATTAGGGTGAAAAGGGGTCATTTTCACATTCACTTATACTTTTTACCTCACTTTTTCTCTGGGTGAAAAATGAGCTAATAGCAATGGTGACCCTAGTTCAGGAGCATAGATTCGAGCATGGACATCATTTCTAGTGATCAGACGAGTATAGATCCCCAGTGAGTGTTTCTAACCTCTTTTGATTGAGCAATTTTGAATTTTCATGCTTAAAAATTGATTTTAACACTTTGTAGAATAGAAAAAACTATTTTATGTCAAGTAGCACGTAGAATAAGTTTAAATAACACTTACAAATTGGAGTAGCGCATCTGCAAGGTTAATTAGCACGTAGAGTAGTGTGAAATAGTGCATAGTAAAACTTTAGTTTTCCACTTTTAAAGTTTAAAATAGTGAGTACCAAACCCTAGGTCAAAAATCCAAATTAAGTAGTGTGTCTGATAGATTAAGTAGAGCGTAGTCATCAAATTGACATGTACTAGGTAATGTTTTTCATTCGAGGTATGAAGTAGCTCGTAGTAAAACTAAACTAGCACATAGGCAATTCGACGCGTAGCTCCTGATAGAATGACATGTACACTAAAATAAAATGACACTTAACTTGATATGAAAAAAGAATCCCAATTTGAGTCATGTATGATGTGAATAGGATAATTGATTGATTGTGTGATACATTAGCCCTGAGGTTATGATGAAAACAAATTTTTTTGATGTTAATATAACCATTTTAGATGAATTTTTGATAATTTCAATCTAGATAGGTAGGATAGGTTGATATTTTCTTTGTCCTCATGATATAGAGTCAGGTAGAAAATAAATATGCTCAAAAAGAGAAATAGATTGATAGAAATTTAATTAACTTAGAATGATCCAACAAAAATGATGATACTAATATGATTCCATTTGATTGTAAATCAGGTGTGATTCAGGAAGTTATACATATGGGGATTACCATCGTGGCTATTAGATATGGTCAATCGGTTGGCTGGTCATGAGAGATGAGCCATAGGTCTTTGTGGATTGTATTTTCTTTTAGATATTCCCTGGTTCCAGATGAATCAAGTTCTTCTCAAAGCTATGACAGAGCATTGGCACTCTAACCATAATACCTTCCACTTTCCACTTGGACATATGATGATCACACCTAAGGATTTGTATCACATTTTTAGGATTCTGAATCGAGGAGAGAGGGTCTACTATGATCAAGTTTATGATGGAGAGGTGTGCAGAAAAGTGTTCACAGATACTAAGATCCACAATGATAGCATTCCTTGGGCACAGTTTGTTTCATTTCCTCAACTTCCAACAGTAATTGGGTCATTGATAGGAAGATTCTTTCTACTGAATCGATGAGGTCATGGTTTCGATGTCAAATGGGGTCACATCCTAGAGGACATGATCGCAGATCCATGGAGATTTCATTGGGGATCTTGTGTGCTTGCATAGTTACATAATGAGCTAAATGATATAGTATATAGACATGGTGTAACTCTTTCCACAAGAGAAATATTACTTCAGATTTGGACATGGGAGCACATCCCTGTCATGAGGCCGATTGTGAGGAGAGTACATGATCCATATTGGTTGTATGTATTTTTGTATGAGGGAGTGATTGTCCATCCTTATTTGGGAAAATTAGATTTCTAGCAACGTATGCCCGACAACATGGATCAGGTGATATGGCATCCTTATCTTGGGTGTGAGGCATGGAAAGAGGATGACACTGAGCTTCCTTATATGTTTTCTCCATGATGGATGATTGGTCAATCACTATTGGCCATTGAGAGATTATACTTCTATCAAGTACTATGATAGTTTGGAAGGATACAAGATATCCCACAGGAGTTAGCATTATATGCACGAGTACAGGCAAAGAGGTCGATGTGGGGACAATAGGTTGATTTCCAACATGCTTGTGATAAGATCAATAAGATAGGATATGGATTTTGGGATATGAGGGATCATGTTGCTGATGCAAAAATGTCAACAGATTATTCACAGTGGTTCTCATGAAACACATTCCCACAGTTCACATATTTGAGTGAGCCTATTCCTGATATATATGATCCTTCAGATGATGACGATGCCAATGGAAGAGGGAGAGGTGGTGTCAAATAGAGGACTCATATATTTTTGGTGAGAGGTGGTGGTGGCAGGGTGGGTGGCAGAGTTAGGGTGAGAGGTGGCAGGGTTAGAGCTAGGGGTGGAGGATTTGGTATCAGATATGCTCAAGTTCCTCCAACAATTTGGGGATAGAGATGACAGAGAGTATCTAGATAGGCTCAGATAGATCATGATAGATAGGTTCCTCTACAAAGATAGGTTCCTCTACAGATACATATTGCACCATCGGCACATGTTGCACCATAGGCTCCAGGTGCTCCATAGGCACCACAAGCTATAGATACCTTGACATAGGATGTTAGGACTTTATAGGAAGGAATGATAGCTATGAGAGGCTGGATTGATCAAGGTGTTAGTATGATGCAACAGTTCATGACCATGATGGCACAGAGGCCTAGTGTAGCTAGCACTATTCAGGTACCTAAGACAAATCCTGGAAGTTCAGCAGGTAGAGGTATAGATGACACAGGTGGTCCTAATGGGATAGATGGTATAGGTTGGATAGGTGATACAGGGGGTGCCCCTAGTTGAGAGTTAATCCTCATTTGATATATTAATGTACCATATGTATTTTGAACATGATGTACCTCTTTGATTATGATGTATCTTTGATTATACATGATGAAATTTAATTTCCACTGTTATGATGACTTGATTCACTCTTGATTTCCATGATTACCTAATGATATATGAGACTTTATTTTGATGATATGATTTTCTATATGATATTTATGATGCATTTCTTTATATGATATGGATGCAATGCCTTATATATGACATACGTAGATGGATGAAAAATGTATGCAAGTTTTATTTCTAAATGCTTTTAATTTATGTAGTTTCTAAATGGTAAATGTGATGCAATGGAGTTAAATGAATGCATGTTATTTTTATATTTTGATAATGCAATATATCTATGAGATGCACCTAAAATGAAAGATGAAACACATATAATGATTTTGGATAATGAATAATGTTTAATGATTTATAACTTGTAAATAATGTTGAATGATTAATGAATGCAATGGTAAATGCACAAGAAAGTATCTTATAAATTTATTTGAACAAGGAACTGATGATGTAAACCCCCTTTTTATGAATTTACTACCCCTTTAGCTTAGAAAAATCCTTTTATGCAATTTAATCTAAAATGCAAATGCAACTAACTATCATTTTTGCAAAGAAATGCAAATGGATATACTTTCATCATTAAGCCTTTTGAACTAGGAGCACATACAATCATCACTGGTTGGATAACCACACCATGATGATATGAATACTTCTTTCATTGGAATCTAATTAGTCGAAACTAGTACAACCCTCACTAGTTGAAAAATCCAACTATGGGAGTTTGAATACCAATTTCATCAAATTCAATGTTGTGATTGGACGTTGGTATTAAGATATGGAAGATCTAAATATCCAAGGTATCTGTTTGCATAAATAAACAAAAATTGACTCTCCTCCATATTAAAATGTCCTCGATGATTCTTTGATGATCATGTCATTAGACGAGTTTACATATCTTGGTGAATCAACTTCCAAACAGTCACACAACAAGCAAGAGAAGATATCATGCTTTCATCATCGCCAATCTAATTGAAATATCATCAATTGGATAGAAAGACATGACTCAAGCAATCAAAACTCATTAGAACTAATAAGTTCTTGTATTGTTTGTCATTTTTCCAATAGAATTCCATCCATTCTAATCTTGTAATTATTCTGCAAATTTTTTATCTTGATAATGATCTCTCAAAAGGTCAAGGATCAAGTGTTGAGATTGAATGTTTGGTTGAACAGTGATGTAAATTAGAGGTTCAAATTCTATCTATCAAAGTTTTGATGTGCAAATTATGACTCAAAGTTTGCAATAAATCTGTTGATTATGAAACAAATGCCCCCAAGTACAAATAAACAAAGAAAAACCTGGACAAAATGAAATTCAAAAATGAACAAGGCTTGACAAAATGTTGCTCAAAGACTTTATTAGGACTATGCACAAATGAAGGATGCAATGAAGATGTACAAATGAGATGATGCAAAGGCAGTATGTACAAATGCAACTAGGCAAGACCTAAGGGTCAAAAAGGTGCATGTTTACCAAGTTTTCACCCTCCTAAATTTATTGCTCTTTTTTCTCTTTTTTTCTTTTTTTGCTACCAAGGCACCTATTGCTAGGTTTTCACTAAGGAAATTTTATCTTTTTTGATTTTTTGATTTTTTTTAATTCATTACCAAGGTGCCTATTTACTAGGTTTTCACCAAGATAGCAATTTTTTTCAGGATCAATATTTGAATGTTTTTGCTTTTCTCATGCTGATTTTTCTACTTTTTTCAAAATGTTTTCCATTGTTTTTGAATTATTTCAAGATATTTTTCTCAATGTTTTTGGATTATTTCAAGATCTCTTTTCAATTCTACAAATAATGATGCTTTCTCTCATCTTATACTCTTTCAACCTATACTCTTTCAACCTATACACTTTCATCTAATCAGGGATAAAACCTCTTTAAATGGATGATATTGATAGGATCTTATAACTCTTCTCCTTCACAATAATCTAGTTTATATGTCCCCATGCCAAAAGAAGAAGTAATGATAAATGGACCTAACCAATTTTCTTCCCATTTTCCTTTCTTTTCTCTTTCCACTTGATTCTTAGGATTTTCTCGCAACACTAAGTCCCCAACTTGAAATGTTCTAGGTATGATCCTCTTGTTATAGTTTTTTGACATTTTGTTTTGGTACACTTTGAGATGTTAATATGCTTGGGTTTTATGCTCTTCTAGAAACTCCAACTATTGAATTCTAGCAACCCTATATTCTTCATATGTTATCAAACCTTGTAAGGAAACTCTTAAAGATGGGATCTCAACCTCTAAAAGCAATATTGCTTCTGCCCCATACACCAATGAAAATGGTGTGGCTCCTGTTGGTGTCCTTATGTTGGTCCTATATGCCCTTAATTTTGAATTCAATTGAACATGTCAATTTATTAATGAATTGTCAAATTTCCTTTTCAATATGGTGAGGATGTTTTTGTTTTTTGCTTCTTCTTGTCCATTCCCTTGAGGATAATAAATGGAAGAAGAATGATGTATAATATGGAACTTGTCACATAGTTCATCCACATCTTTATTTTTGAATTTCTTTTTATTATCTATGATTATAATATGAGTAATTCCACATCTACAAATGATGTTATTTACGATAAACATAGAGATTTTCTTACCTATTGCAGTTTTCAAAGCAAGAGCTTCTACACATTTAGTGAAATATTTAGTTGTCGTGATGATGTATTTATGACCATTAGATGAAGGTGGAAAAATCATCCCTATTAAATCAAACCCCTATTGATAAAAGGGACATGGTGTGGTCATTGGGTGTAAATCTTTCACTGGCGCATGGATCATGTTTCCATGATTTTGGCATTTTGACATATCTTAACAAAGTGACAAGCATCCTTCTCTAGAGTTGGCCAAAAGTATCCCATTGGTGCAGGAGCACCTAGGCTATCCTCTAAGCCCTAGTATGTTTTGGCTTTTAATTGAACTTAGCCAAGTCAGTGTGTTTTTTCTTAACACCTTAGATATTCTATTTGTTATGTGTGACTAGGTGGATTAGTGTTAGTACTAAGTTCACCCTAGTTTTTGGTTAGTTGCTTTTAGTTGCTTAATCCTTAGTTTTGGCTAATGTGGGGAAATGATGTCTAAATAAGTAAAAGAACCATGTGTGGGTAGAAAGATTCTTAAGGAGGAATAAATTATGTTATTTTGTCAAACTAAATGGGTTAGAGGCCCTAGAATATAGTTTGCAACATAAATACAAAAGATGCCAAAAAGTTGTCATGACAACATTTGCAACTTTTTGCAAATGTTGCATGCAACTTGAAAACATTGGATTCCCACCATTCTAGGAGTGGGAAATGAATTTTAGTGGCTTTAAATGGTGGAGGAAGGATCTTTAGACACTCTAAGGCTCGTTTCCTGAGGTAGGATGAATGTATGCAAGTTTTGTGAAGCAATAGAGCAAGTGTTTTTTGGAAATAGAGTACAGTCAATGTATTTGCAAGATCTTTGTGTTTTAATGGATTGAATTAACTTATCTAAGTGTGGATTCATGTAGTAGTGACTTATCTAAGACTTTTTCATTCAGTGTGGTAACAGTGTAGAGTTGATTTGATAGGTGTAGGAAATTATTTAAGAACTAGGTAGTTTGTTGGTTCAGTTTAGGTAGTTTTTGGTTTTATGGCTCCCCCATGAAATTAAACCGTGGGAAATGAAAAATGTTGAATGAATGTGTTAGGGGAGCCTCTATAAAATTTACATATGTAGGTAGGAGGTTAGAAGAGTCAATTTTCAAATTTTAAATCCATGCCCTAGGTGAGCTAGGACAGTTTGGTTAGGTGTATGGCAGGTGAAAACAAGAATGTAGAGACAAGGGTGTGCATGGGAGTCCTGAACCAAGTATGGTATCAGTTTCTTTAGGGTCTCATAGGTCCCTAGAATCAATTTTAGAACCCACCTAATCCATTGGGATTGATTTTTCAATAGAAATCATAGAAGTGCTTGTGATGAGCCAAAATAGGCCTAATAGCCCTACATTTTAGGACAGAGGTGTACGGAAGGATTGGCGACCTTAGAACTTAAAAATATTTTAGGTTTCCCAAAATTGTATCTAGATCCTTGATTGGTTTTAGGGGTTGTGTGGAATTTTTAAGAGTAAATCTTGAAAAACTTACTGGATATGCTAATTGGTGTTTTAGGCCTAATAGGGTAATTTGGGTGCAAGTTTGGAACTTGAATAAATTGGGAATGAAGACCTATTTAATTTTGGATGTATGGATGCACACTAAACATAAAAATAGTATACAAATCCCTTGTAACATGTGTGTAGCTGGTATGAAGGATTTGGGATTCGAATTATTCAAAACCAATGAGAAGCATTGTGAGACAAGACTAATGGTGGATGTCCTTCAAGGTGAAACACAATAGTTGTAACTCTTAGAGAAGAGTTAGGAGAATTATTAGGCTCAGTTCCTTGAGACTAGTGTGGTCCTAAAGGAAAATTGGGATCCTAAGTAGACTAGGATAAGCTAGGTCATGTCTAGAACTATTGTGTGAGCACACCTTAGGGTTACTTCTATTAGAGTGGTATCAAAGCCTCTTTTGATCAGGCTTGTGGTTAATGTTAGAACCAGAGGAATCCATTGGAGAATCAACAATGGTGACTAATTCTAAATTATCAAAGAAGGTAGATGAACAAGAAGAGGAGAATAGGCTACTCCGAGATCGGTTGGCTCAATTGGAGCAAAAAGTGGATGAAGTTGATGTGAAAGCAGATGAAGTGAAGGATAGAATGGAAGGGAAAGGAAAAGATATTTCCATTGAAGATGAAGTCCCTAAAGCTAACCCTGTCCTTGACCAAGAACCATTCCTGAAAGCCCTAAAGGATATGAGTAGCAAAGCATTGGAAGGAGTTTCCATTTTTCAGTGGAAAAATGGAACCAGAGGTAGTCCTTGATTGGATAGAGGGACTAGAAAACCATTTTGAGTGTGATGGCATCACTGAGGCTCAAAAGTAAAGGTTGCAAAAGCTAGATTGAGAGGGTCTACTCTCACTTGGTGGAAATTCATCCAAGATGAGAGAGAGAGAAGGAAGGAAAAATTCACATTGCTTCATGGAAGGCTATGGTAGCAAGAGTCAAAGATGCTTTCATCCCTCGGGATTACAAAATCCAGTTGCACAAAAGAAGACAAGGTCTAAGACAAAAGGACCTAGATGTCAATTCATACACTGAATAATTTTAGAGACTTTGTATGAGTTAAAGAGTAGTAGAGGATGAGAAGGTGAATGTAGCAAGGTACCTTAATGGACTTAAATGGACCATTCAAGATGAGATGAGTCTTTTGACTACTGACACAGTTCAGAAATGTCACCAAATTTCTATCAAGGTGGAAGACAAGTTGAAGAAGAAACAAGATTCCAACACCTCAAGAGGAAGGGGTAGAGGAAGAGACACTAGAGTAAAAAGAGGTGGTTATGGTGGAAGAAACTTTGAATCTAAAGGACAAGCAGAGACTAATATCACTGAACAACATGAAGGAAACTTCAATAAAGGAAGTTCAACTAGAGGAAGGAACTCTAACAATAGAGGAAGAGGAAGTAGCCAAGGAAGAGGAAACTATTTTTCCAATATGAAGTGATATCACTGTAATCATTTAGGTCATCTAGCATATAGGTTTCCCGAGAAGGGAAGTACCTCTCAAGGAGGTAAAAAAAAAGTGAACTATGTTCATGAGGAGACAAGTGGGAACAAGAACCCTGAAGTACCATTAAAATCAGAGGAGGGAGAGAATCTCATGATGAGAAGAAATTTGATCAAAGAGCCAGTGAAGGAAGAACTCGGTCAAAGGAGATCATTGTTCAGAGTAAAGTGTAAGATGATGGTGTAAGTGTGTAGATTCATCATAGACTCAGGGTCAAGTGACAACATAGTGTCAGAGGAGGCAATTAGTAATTTGAAAATGACAATGATACCCCACACCAGTCCCTATAAGGTCACTTGGCTAAACAAAGGACAACATGTCCTAGTTAATGAGTAAGCTTGGATAGAATTCTCAATTGGGAGATATAAGGATAAAGTTTTATGTGATGTCCTATGTATGGATGCATGTCACTTGTTCCTAGGTTGACCATGGCAATTTGATAGGAAGGCCATGCATGATGGAGTGAAAAATTCATATTCTTTCTAGAAGGACAATGTGACATATAAAATCCAGTCACTGTTGGAGGATGCAGAATTGAAGACAATTGGTCCCAATGTTCTCATGGTGAGTGAAAAAGAGTTCTTAGAGACTTTATAAGAAGGAGAAGGAGTTGGATTTTTACTGGTGTTAAAGCCAAAGGAAGTTGCAGGCAAGACAAAGAAGAGGATATAGATACCAAAAGAAGTCCAAGAGATGTTAGAGAAGTATGAAGGAATAGTGAGTGATGGACAACCATCAACCCTACCCCCTAAGAGATCTGTAAGCCATTAGATAGGCCTAATAATAGGAGCTACCCTACCCAATAAGGAAACTTATAAAATACTCAACATAATGAGGAAATTTCTAGACAAATCCAAGAGCTCCTAGAACAAGGCCTTATAAGAAAGAGCATTAGCCCTTGTTTCGTGCCCACTGTCCTAGCACCTAAAAAGGGAGGAACTTGGAGGTTATGTATAGACTCTACAAAAATCAATAGGATCACCATTAGGTATAGGTTCCCTATCCCTAGGATAGAAGACCTAATGGACAGTCTAGGAGGAGCGAGGTAATTTAAAAAGATATAGCTAAAGAGTGGCTATCACCAAATAAGGGTAAATGAATGGGATGAGTGGAAAACAACCTTCAAGACTACAAAATGACTATATGAGTGGCTTGTCATGCCATTTGGGTTGTCAAATGCCCCATCAACATTCATGAGGTTGATGAATGAAGTACTTAAAGATTACAATGGAAAGTTTGTAGTGGTCTACTTAGATGATATACTCATCTATAGTAATACAAGGGAAGAGCACCTCAAACACCTTGAACTAGTTTTTAAGAAGTTGCAGGAGGAGAAGTTGATGATCAACTTAGAAAAGTGTGAGTTCAACAAGACAGAGTTAGTGTACATTGGTTTTGTGCTATCTTAAGGTAACTTAAAGATGGATCCTAGAAAAGTAGAGGCAATCATCAACTGGCCTACTCCAAGAACAAGCACTGGGGTAATAATTTTTCATGGCCTAGCACGGTACTATAGAAAGTTTATTAAGAAATTTAGTGCAATCTGTGCTCCTATGTTGGACACTATTAAAGGAGGCATGAAGACTAAGCTTATTTGGAATGAAGAAGCTAACCATGTTTTGAGCTACTAAAAAAGAAGATTGCAACCAAACCAATTTTGGTTTTTCAAAGCTCTGAAAAGCTATTTATAGTGGAATTTAATGCCACCAATGTAGCCATTGGTGCGGTCTTGAGCCAAGAGGGAAGACCAGTGGCCTTCCACTCTGAGAAAATAAGTGAAGCTAAGAAGAAATATTCTTCTTATGACCTAGAGATGTATGCTCTGGTCCAATCATTGAGAAAATGGAGGCATTACCTACTTCCAAAGGAGTTCATAGTCTATTCAGATAATCAAGCCTTGAGCTTCTTGAACTCACAAGACAAATTGAGTCATAAACATATGAAGTGGGTTGAATACCTGCAAGCATACACATTCAATATCAAACACAAGAAGGGATTGCAGAACAAGGTTGCAGATTCCTTAAGTAGAAGATCCCTTACTATCCAAGAGATCCAACTACAGAGCATGGGAATAGAAAACTTCAAATATCTATATGGTGATGATGAAGACTTTGCAGACATCTATAAGGTATGTCAAGAATATCAGAACCACTTTCATAGTAAATATTCTAAATATACTTTGCAAAGTAATCTCCTATTTAAAGGAATTCAACTATGTGTCCCTAGAGGGTCTATAAGGGAGAATTTGATTTAGAAGAAACACAATGGTGCATTGAGTGGTCATTTTGGGGTCAGTAAGACACAAGAACTTGTTCAGAGATTTTACTTTTGGCCAAAGATGAATGTTGATATTAGGAAATATGTTGAGAGTTGTATTGTGTGTCAGAAGGCCAAGGGAACATCTTTTAACGCTAGCCTATACCAACCACTTCCTATCCCAACTAGACCATGGGAATGCTTGAGTATGGAATTTGTGGTTGGATTGCATAAGACAAGACAGGGAATGGATAGTGTCTATGTAATAGTGAATAGATTTAGTAAAATGGCTCACTTTATGCCCTACAAGACAACCAATGATGCCAGTAAAATAGCTTCTCTTTTCTTTAAAGAGGTAGTTAGAATACATGGGATGCCCTTGAGCATTGTGTCAGACAGAGAAACCAAGTTTATGAGTCACTTTTGGAAGACTTTGTGGCAAAAGTTGGGCACCAACTTATCCTTTGGATCTACATACCATCCTTAGACTGATGGTAAAATGGAGGTAGTCAATAGAAGTCTTGGTAATCTCCTGAGATGCTTGACAAAGGAGTATGGTCGGACATGGGACCAACTCATAGGTCAAGATAAATATGCTTACAATGACATTGTGAACAGGACTACTGGTAAGAGTCCTTTTGAAATTTTCTATGGTCTACACCCCAAAGGCATTTATGAACTCAGAGAACTAAAGGATGGAGTTAAAGGGAGTGGATATGCTGAGGAATTTTCCTATGCTATGCAACAGGTTCATGACACAGTCAGGAAGACACTGATTGACAAGACTGAGAAGATCAAGAGTAAGGTTGGTGAAGGAAAAAGGGATGTTCAATTCAATGTTGGGGATCTAGTGATGGTACATCTTAACAAGGCTATACTTGTAACCACCTAAATTTGGTATGTTCCAACTATGGACCCTATTTTCCCTAAGTATGATCATAACCTCGATTATGTCCAAACAACCCTATTACTGCTTGGCATAAATTCTTCAAATCTATTTAATGTCCTAGGTGATTTTTATCACTAATTTATATTAACTATTATAGCCATATAATTCAAATCAATCCAAACCAATCAAAAAAAAACCAAATTCAAAACATGGCTATAGTATTTAATCATAAAGGAATTAAATAAACCCCTATATCAATTACCCACTTGCGAATAACCCATTCACCCTTGCTAATCTAATCCTAATTCTAAATTCTACCCCAACCCACCTCCTAATGTTGTTACATTCCATTAAGAAATGATTAACAACTCCACCCACTTGAGAAAGTCAACTTTCTCAAGTTTGACTCTCTCTAAATCAAAATCAAGATCAAAATAAAATCAAGATCAAATCAAATCAAGATCAAGATAAGATCAAATCAAATCAAGACCAAGATCAAATCAAATCAAGATCAAGATCAAGATCAAATCAAGATCAAATCAAATCAAATCAAATCAAGATCAAATCAAGATCAAAATCAAATCAAATCAAGATCAAATCAAATAATTTGATAGCTCAAATCACTCCTAATTTCTTCTATAAATAGAATGAGTTTTAAGCTCAAATGGCCCTTTCTCTTACCTTGTTTTAGGCCCTCATTTTTAGAGTTAAATTGCATTGTTATACTGTTTAGATATCTATAGC
>MU228177.1:1090914-1132294 GCA_018584345.1 Thuja plicata
CTTCCATCTATATTGGGCCCATATATCCCTCCATCTTCCACTCCTAGGTTTTCATCCACTTATCCTATTTCCTATCAAGATCAACAAAAACATGCATCTTTGAAACCTCCATATCAACACGTCCATACGAACCATCTATATCAGCCTTATTCATCCACACATCCCAAGTCTTTTGGAAGCAATTTGGATGTCAAAAAAAGAAATCAGAAATTCAAGAATCCACTTACATATGAAAATCACTATGTCCAATCTAATCAACATGTGAATACAAAGAAGAATGAAACATTCAAGAGACCACAAAGGTCCATGAAGAAGAACATAATATCAAAGAAAATATGGGTTCCTAAACCCATCATGGCAGAAATATGTTCCAACACTGAGCAAAGAATAATATCAAAGAAAATATGGGTTCCTATATCCATCATGGAAGAATTATGTTCTAAATCATCCAAAAGGGAAGGAAAATCAAAAGTTATGTGGATTCCCAAGTCTCTCTTAAAAGGCTTGAACAAAAAGGAAAAATAAGAATTGGCATCCAAGCTTCCAAAGACTTCCACTTCATCTTCTTTCACACATTGTCCATCTTCTAAACCTATTTTGGGTCCTCATGTCCTAAAATCCATTACCTTGAATACTTCCTCCATCTTGGGTCCTTGTGTACCAATATCCCTACCCATTCATACACCAAAAACTCAATTCATACACTACCCTTCAAAGAGTGTGTTGATGTTGATCTTGTCACCTACTATCCTTCCATATTGGGTCCTTACATTCCTTCTTTTTCTCTCATCCAGTCCATTACATAAAATCTTGGCTTCCATCTTCCTTATCCTCCATTTCATCACCCTATCAACATCTTTGAGCATACTTTCAATGTTCTTGGCCTATCATAGCATATCCTTCAAAGGAGCACTATCCAAATAAAATGATGCATAAGTTCCTCCTTAAAAATAGAAAAGACAAAAAAAAAAAAAAAAAAAAAGTGCCTCGATGAAAACCTAGTAAATAGGCGCCTTGGTAGCAAGAGTAAAGAGAAAAATATTCATCCTATGGTGAAAACCACTTCTTGTGGCACCTTGGATATGTACCGTGATGAAAACTTGGCAAACATGCGTCACGTGTAATTCCTCCTACTTGCACTCTTCACTTGGGGGCAAGTTCCTTCCATCACATCTTCCATCCATTTTCCATTCGGTGATCTTGACAAGTTTGAGTCTATCCATGAACAAATTGCATATTGACGTCTGTTATCTTGCTCACTTGCTCTTATCCATTGCACATTATTGTGATCTTGCCTTATCTTGACGGTTCTATCCTATTAGTTTACCCCTTGGTCTTGATCAAAAGGAAGAACAAAATAAAATAAAAAAACAAGTTCTAAGAACTCTCTTTACATGTCCACTCTTTTGGGACTACATGATATCCTACATACTTTTCATGACATCAAGTCATTATCCTATCTGGCATTTAGCACCGTTGTATGAGCCTACATTGCTATATTATTTTTCCCTAGCTTGGATAATCTTGATGAGACTCTCTTTGAGGGTGACATTCACCCACTTCATCCACTTTTGCCAATCCACTTCTGATCTATCACTCCATCTGTAACACCCTACATCTTTCTAGACATTGGGGGTACACAAATGAGATCATGCTTGAGAATTGATAATCTTTTACAAATCTTCTATACACTCACAAACATGTAGCTATGTTTATATTGAACTACATTATCTGTAGCTATGGGATACCCTCTTCAGTTGTAACAGAATATGGCGGCCAATTTAAAAACCAAGGCATCAAAGACCTTTACACACAGTTTCACATTACCCAACATTGCTCCTCAATCTATTATCCTCAAGGTAATGGACAGGCTGAGGCATCTAACAAGAATATTCTCAAGATCCTACACAGAACTGTAAGTAAGTCTGGCAGAGACTGACATCTACAACTGAATCCAACACTATGGGCCTATAGAACAAGCATAAGAACACCAACTAGAGCCACACTATTTTCTCTGGTCTATGGCGCTGAAGCAGTATTACCCATTGAGGTTGAAGTCCCATCCTTGTGGATATCTTTACAAGGTCTTGTTACTGATGAGCAGTGCCGCATAGATAGGGTGAATTCTTTGGACCTACTAGATGAGCGCTGGCAACAAGCATTTGATCACCTCAAGGTCTATCAAGAAAGAATGTCCAAAGGTTACAACAAGAAGGTCAAACCATGCCAATTTAAAGTGGGAGACCTTGTCTTGAAAGAAAATCCTAAGAACCAGCCTAACAGAGAGCAGAAAGGAAAGTTTGAACCTAACTGGATGGGACCTTATGTTATCATTGCTACTTTTGGGACTGGGGCTTACCAATTAGCTATACTTGAGGGAGACGTTCTTCTAGATCCTATCAACACTCTACATTTGAAGCAATTCTACGCTTAATGTTTGGCTAGCAGAGCCTGTACGGCAAAAATTTCTTGCAAAATACCAAAAACATTCAGAAAATTGATCCTGAAGAAATCCAAAAATAGTGGAAAAGGTCCTTCAAAATGGGTATCCTTGGTGAAAACCTGGTAAATAGGCGCCTTGATACTACAAAAACATTCAAAAAAGCAAAAATAGCAAAAAAATTGAAAAAGAGAAAAGTGCCTTGGTGAGCACCTGGTAAAATAGGCATCTCGGTAGCAAAAAGAAAGAAAAGAATCTTGCCAAGTGGTGAAAACCTGGCAATTAGGCATCACTTGTGTTGTACGCTCCATCTATCAATGCACTCCTAATACTAGGCCTTCATAATTTTTCCTATGCTCATATGCTGACTTCATTTTCCTAACTGACTATCTTATCCTCACTTGGGATTTGTCTATCTTTACGTCTTAGGAATAAGTCATTCTGCACTGGGGGCATATTTGCTAGCATGGTAGGTTATGGTTTCTCTATGCACAGTTGTTTCTCTAGGATGGTTTGCCTCATGAACACAATGTTTCTTGATACATGCAAACAAATGTCACTTTCCAAAACAAGGGTGTCTTTTCAAACATCACATATCCAAACATGACATTTTCATTAACAGAGTTCCTACAAGGCTATATTAGATCACAAATATGAATGGATTATCCTATCAATGCACATACATGGAACACCATATTGCTGGTATTACAATTTTTTTTGATTGATGAATCTCTACTGTGTTTGACATATGAATGAACATGTACTACTTAAACACACATTTGGTTAATGGTTTGATTATGGTTCTTTTATGTCTTGATGATGTTTTCAACTAGGGGCATCTAAGTAATTATAAATTTTATTTGATTGATTCTCAATTGATGATTTGTTATGTCTTCTTAGTTGCTCAATGACGTTTGCGCAAAGACAAAGAGTCGCAAGGATTGGGGGCATAATGTTTTCTTGATTTTCTACGTATGGTAATTGTTTCAAATAATCCTATAAATTTCACCTAACTTAGATGTTTATGGTAAGAGCTGCCACTATGGGTGGATAGCCACATATATCTCGATCTTTGTTATGTGTAAACTATGGTACGTTTGAAACAATTTTCTTGTCTATTTTCTGATCCAGATTCTCACTAAGGTATACGACTCATAATGTGCCCAAGGATATGAATTTTCAAGGTCATTGCGGGTCCAATATCTTGCCTCACTCAGAATCTGGTATATTAAAAGGAAGGTGACTATTTTTATCCTGGCTTATATGCCTTGATGCCTAAGTCTATTTCTGACATTTCAATAAAACACAGTATTCATACTTTCATAATATCAGTGGGTATTAGTGATGTTTGTACTATCAGATGGTATCTATTACAAAATTGCCCAATGATGATAAAAATGTTGCAATATTTGCTAATCAGTGACAAAGTCCTAAGAGTCTGCATATAGCTGCATAAGGAATTTTGAGCTCAAAAATGATTTCTATCTTCTTCTAAATCCAATTTAATTACATAATCAATACTTCCCGAAATCTTTGATCAATTGGGAACAAAATCGAAGTCACATTTTCAATGTGATTAACTTGGTATTTGTGTGTTTACTCTTAACACACCTTCATCTCTTCACTTCTTCTAATTCATTCTTGCTTATTCTACCTGCTTCCTTCAAGTGATACGTTCTTTCAAACTAAGAGATTTTATTCTTTTCCTTCGATTTCATTCCCGAGGGGGCATGATCACACTATCATCAATTAAATTTTTTCTCGAAACATCATCAAAATGACTTCATTATCAAACAAACTAGGGGCATAATAGTTTCCTTGACTAAGTCAGAACTATGGGATAGAAAGCTTTGGTTCTCATGAACTGGATATCTTATGTTTCCTCATTTTAGAAAATTTTTATTAAAGCTCCTGGCACCTTCATACTGACTTTTGGACGACAACCAAATTCAAAATCCGTATTATCAATCTTTGGATGAAAATCAAGTTCATAATTGGTATCTTTAAGATCTTTTATTGATCTTTGGATGACAACCAAGTTCAAAATCAATTCTATTAATTTAGTTCGATCAAGTGTGAGACTGATCTCATCATCATTTCGTTTGACAACCAAGAATGGAATTCTCAATCTTTCTGAAGTCAAAAATTTAAAAAAGAAAAAATTCTTTGAATCAATGCGCTGTTTGCACATCAATTCAAAGAGGGGAAAATGTAACCACCTAAATTTGGTATGTTCCAACTATGGACCCTATTTTCCCTAAGTATGATCATACCCTCGATTATGTCCAAACAACCCTGTTACTGCTTGGCATAAATTTTTCAAATCTATTTAATGTCCTAGGTGATTTTTATCACTAATTTATATTAACTATTATAGCCATATAATTCAAATCAATCCAAACCAATCAAAAACAAACTAAATTCAAAACATGGCTATAGTATTTAATCATAAAGGAATTAAATAAATCCCTAAATCAATTACCCACTTGCAAATAACCCATTCACCCTTGCTAATCTAATCCTAATTCTAAATTCTACCCTAACCCACCTCCTAATGTTGTTACATTCCATTAAGGAATGATTAACAACTCCACCTACTTGAGAAAGTCAACTTTCTCAAGTTTGACTCTCTCTAAATCAAAATCAAATCAAGATCAAGATCAAGATCAAATCAAATCAAGATCAAGATCAAATCAAGATCAAATCAAGATCAAACCAAGATCAAATCAAGATCAAAATCAAATCAAATGAAGATCAAGATCAAAACAAATCAAGATCAAGATCAAATCAAGATCAAATTAAATCAAATCAAATAATTTGATAGCTCAAATAACTCCTAATTTATTCTATAAATAGAATGAGTTTTAAGCTCAAATGGCCCTTTCTCTTACCTTGTTTTAGGCCCTCATTTTTAGAGTTAAATTGCATTGTTATACTGTTTAGATATCTATAGCATTTTAGTTTCAATTCCATGCATTGTTATAATGTCAGTTTTCATAGCTTAATTACATGCTTTCTATTCATTTAGCTTAGTTTTCAATTAAATCTCTCATTCTTAGGAGTGTATTGTCACTGAATGGTGCATAATCTGAGGGCATGTTTATGGCATTTTTCAAACTCTTTCTAGATAGGGAGCAATAAGTTAGTTTTAGTGATTTGTATCTACCCATTGCTCTTTTATGCTATTTTTCACTAATCTAATGACTTATTGAAGTGTTGTGTCACAGGAAACAAGTGCATCATTTGACACTCATAATACTATAGAAAGGAATCCCACACAAGTTACAGATGAGAATAATTTCCCTCTACACTATACTGGCCAAGTATGGAGAAAATGCTTACAAGGTGGAGTTATCATAGAACAGCGGCTTATCACCTATCTTTAACATTGCAGACTTGGTTCTATACAAGGGACCAATCCCTGATCTAGATCAGAGCTTGACTAAATTCATCCAGAAGGTAAAAGAACTCCATTTTCCCTCTACATCAGTCAAGAAGGCAGATTGCATACAAGAACCCAGAATTTACAAGAAAACTAGGAAGAAGGATTACAAATAACACTTAGTGAAGTGGAAAGGACAACTAGATGCAGATGCAACATGGATAAAGGAGTCTGAGTTCAAATAGATGGGCATTGATCCTGACTTACTCAATCCAATGATGGATTTAAATCTTTCACTTGGGGAGGATGGTGCAGGAGCACCTAGGCTATCCTCTAAGCCCTAGTATGTTTTGGCTTGTAACTGACCTTAGGCAAGTCAGTGTGTGTATTCTTAAGGCCTTAGATGGTCTAGTTGTTATGTGTGACTAGGTGGATTAGTGTTAGTACTAAGTTCACCCTAGTTTTTGGTTAGTTTCTTTTAGTTGCTTAATCCTTAGTTTTGGCAAATGTGGGGAAATGATGTCTAAATGTGTCCAAGACCCATGTGTGGGTATTAAGATGCTTAAGGAGGCATAAATGATGTTAGTTCATTGAACTAAATGGGTTAGAGGTGATGAACTATAACTAATTGAATGTTTGAAGATGTTAAGCTTATGATCAAAGAGACACAGAAAGTTAATGCAAGACATTAAATCAGTTAATGTATTGTATTATCATTGATGTCAACTTGATATAATATTTACGATCATGAACATAATACTAAAGAATTAAAAGAACCAATGAATCAAAGGCTATGCTATCAGTAATGCATAAAATTCAAGTATTCACAAAGCGACTATGCACACCGACGGGGTGCACACTGACGGACAAAATAAATCAACAAGAACAAAGTCACAGTGTTACCCAACGAGCAAATGCACAGCATTACCGATGAGCAAAGTCATAGTGTTACCCGACGAGAAAAGCATAGTGTAACCCGACATACATAATTATATTTTTGCCCGATGGACAGAGATCCCAAAGACAACTGAAGTCACACCGAAAAAACAGTCAGTTGTTACCGATGACTAACCAAAGAATTGACCGACAGAATAGAGAGTTCAGAAATGAAAAAATGCTTAGCTGTTAAGAGCTAAATATAGACTTAACTGGTACTTATCATTTTTTTAATCAACAAGATAAAGCTGGAGATAAGTAAAGTATTTAAAGTTGCTTTGTCCAGTAAGCAAGAAGATCTCTACAAGATAAAACTAGAGTTTTGTTTTAAATCTAATTGGCGAGAATTGTGGATCACACCAAGATCAAGAAAGCCAAGAAATAGTGAAATCATGTCTATATAAGAGACAAGATTATTCATTATGAATAGGGGGTGACAAGAAAATAGATGTTGAAGAGATTCTGAAGGAGAAGAAAGTCTTCATTTAGACCTGATCAATCAAGCTGAGGAAAGAGCTAAATTTTGCAGACACTGACGAACAGCGATACAACATCATAGAGTATAACAGTGTGGAGAAAAGGTATTGAATTGGTAACATTGATTAGAAAGGTAATGCACTTACAATAGATCTGAAAATTTGCAATTCAAGTTGTATAGGTGGACAGATCAATTTATTGTTTCAGTTTAACCACTAAAGCATCAAGTCTCTTAACCGAGCAAGACTTAAAAGTATTTTCTAATTGAGATACATCCCAAGGAGTATTAAAAATTTTGATCATACAAAGTAGCATTGGATATGCCCGATACCTATTGACAGGCCAAGTGAGTGTTTGATCAAGGATGGTAGCATTAGATGCCAGATACTAAGCGATAAACTATCTATTTAAATCCTCTAACAAGGTCACACCTAACAATGTGTTTGTAACCTTTAACAGGGTTGGCTCTTAACCGACCTCACTTTAGAAGAGTGAAAATTTGGGGTAGTGGTCCCAGTGGTTTTTTTCCTTAACAGGGTTTCCACGTTAAAAATCCATGTGTTAATGTGTCTATGAGTCATTACTTTATTCTCTTGCATTTCACATAATTAAATCTGGATTGATCGATATACACTAGTTATTTACTGTGTTTCGGTAAATAGAAAGACTGTTTATCGGTAAACATATAGAAGAAGGTTTTACAAAGCATTCCAACATGTAGTAATTTGATATAAGTATTTCAAGGCATTCATCTTATAGGACTAAAGATAACTAGAGGTATAATTTTTTGGTATTAAGGTTGAAGGATTGATTTAAGGATTAATTTTTGAGGCCACTAATTCAACCCCCCCCCCCCCTTTAGTTATTACTAATAATTGGCATCAGAGCTTGTGTGCTTAGAAAGGGAGTTTAACAGCTCAAGCTAAAGATCACAAGATGAATAGACAAGATGTGCCCAAGTTGAATAAATAAAACTCTGCTTCATCACAAAGTGGGATAAGACTCCACTTATCAAGTATTAGAAATGATGTTACTCAATACTTAGATATTGAATATGTGTTTCCCACAGGAGAACTCATAGTTTACCAAATGAGAGAGAAGCATGAGCACAACTGCATGACAATAGAGCTTGCTTCCTCACTCTCTGATGCAAAATTTGAAGATGTCAAGGCATGCACAACTACAAATCAGATGTGGGATAAATTGAAGCTTGTACATGGTGGTGATAAAAATGTTCTAAGAGCCAAGGCAGAAAGCCTTAGAGGAAAGTTTGATGATCTCAGAATAAAAGAAGGTGAAAACATCACACAATACAACACAAGAATCAAAGAGGTAGTCAATGATATCTGAGGAGTTGGAGGTGTACTAGAAGAAGAGACAGTGGTAAGTAAAATTCTAAGAACCTTACTGCCTACTTATGCTATTAGAGTATCCGCCATACAAGAAATGGGAGTAGTAGCAAATAACAATGTTACTCTAGATAGTTTGATTGGAAGAATGATTTCATTTGAGATTAATAAATTTGATAATAGTGTCTCAGCAAACATAGATTCTGCATTCAAATCTTCTTTGAGAATAAGTAATTCAAGTCATAAACACACTATGAGAAAAGATAGTGATAGTGAAAGTGAAGAAGAAGATCTTGATGAAATTAAAGCACTTATGGCTAGAAGAATGTAGAGAGGCAAAGGTAAATTACCACTTGTGTGTTTTAATTGTAAAGAGATTGGACACTTTGCTGCAAAATGTCCTAATAGAAGAAAAGATGACAAAAGTAATGACAGGTCATTTGAAAATAAGTTTGACAGAGGTGATAACCGATATTATAGAAGCAACCGACAATCAGAAAGAAGAGATACTCAAGACTAAAAGGAAAAAGGAAAAAAGGCTAGTTACCTAGCTAAATGCAAATATGAAAATACTGACACCGAATCTGATGAAGACATCAAGATGGTGTTTGTGGTAGTAAAAGATGATTCAGATGAAAATGAAGAAAGGTATGTAGAAACTGCACTCATATCTAAAGTTAGTAAAAATTATGTCTAGATCATAGATAGTGGCCGCACTCACCATATGATCGGTGATAAACAAAAGTTTGAGACTTTTGAATACTATAATGGTGGTTCAGTAAGAATGGGTAATGATGCACCTTGTCCAATTGAAGGTAAAGGAACTATAATGTTGAATAACCTGATAAAATGTGAAAATGCTTATTGGGTGAAAGGATTGAATTATAATCTATTGAGTGTTTCTCAGCTAAATAATTTAGGTCACAGGGTAGCATTTGAAAATAAGAAGGCAAAGATATTCAATAAATCAGGAAGTTTGTTTGGTACCGGTGAGAAGACAAAATGTAACTTATTCTATTTGAATGATATTGACACCACTTGCTTAATGGATAGAAATAAAGACATATGGTTGTGGCATAAAATATTATGTCATGTAAATTTTGACAACATGATAAAGATAAGAAAAAAGAGAAATGTAAGAGGCTTGCCGACGATGACTAAGCCTAACAATATCATGTGCAAAAATTATCAAAAGGGTAAGATGACAAAGTCTAGTTTCAAAAGCAAAACCCATACATCTGATGCCATTCTAGAAATAGTCCATATTGATCTATGTGGACCCATGAGGATAGAGAGTTACTATGGTGATAGATATTTTATTCTCTTTGTTGATGATTATTCTAGAATGATGGCAGTTATGTTTCTAAAAGATAAATCAGAAGCGTTTGAGATGTTTAAATGGTACAGAGCAATGGTATAAAAACAAAGTGGTAAAGAATTGAAATGTTTAAGATTAGATAGAGGAGGGGAATTGATTTTAGATGAATTCACTAACTTTTGCAATGAGTGTGGAATCAAAAGACACCGTCTCTGCACCAAGAACACCACAGCAAAATGGAATTGCTGAAAGAAGGAATAGATCCATTGTTGATTGTGCCAGGACACTGATGATAGAGAAAGGCATCACCCAAATCTTCTAGAGGGAAGCTGTTAGTATTGTTGTTTACACATTGAACAGAGTACAATTGAAGAAAGACACCAAGAAGACACTCAATGAGCTATGGTATGGTTACACACCCAATGTAAGTTACTTCAAAAAATTTGGTAGTCAATGTTATATCATAAAATATGATAGAAATGGAAATCTTGACTCCAAAAGTGATGAAGGTATCTTCCTAGGGTATTCCACCAAGAGCAAGGCTTATAAATTTCTCAATAAAGCCTCTAACAAAATTGTTGAAAGTGAAAATGTAAAGATAGATAAATTTGTAGAGAAGAATGAAAATAAAAGCACAAAAGAACCAGAGGACTACAATAGATTTGTTTACAAAGAAGAACTTGACACTCTACCCAAGTGATAATGTATAGCTCTTGAGCAACAGATTATTGCACCCGAGCATCAGGCTGCAAATAAAAAAAATTAGGATATTGCTCAAGATGATGTACCAAGTGATGGAGATCAAAATGAAGGACACAATGATGATCAAGATGATAGAAAAAGGACTGGACCTGTACTTTCCAGATATGTCAGAAGGAACCATCCATAGAACCATATCATTGGAGACAAGAAGGCTGGTATGAGAACCATAAGTAAGTCTTTAAACACAAGATATCTAATTTGTTATTTTGAGCCAAAATCTATCAATGTTGCGCTTAATAATGAAGAATGGATTAGTGCTATGAATGAGGAAATTGAGAAGATTGAGAAAAACAAGGCATGGACACTTGTACCGAGACCAGATGACAAGAATGTCATTGGTACAAAATAGATATTCAGGAATAAACAGAATGATAATGGAGAAGTCACTAGAAACAAAGAAAGAATAGTATGCAAGGGGTATGCACAAGAAGAAGGGATTGACTATGGAGAAACCTTTGTACCCATTTCTAAGCTAGAAGGAGTGAGAATATTACTTGATTATGCTGCATGTAAAGGATTCAAAGTATACCAAATGGATGTTAAGTTTGCATTCCTAAATGGAATACTTGAGGAAGAGGCATACATTGAGCAACCAGAATGGTTTGTTGATCCAGACAAAAGGAACATGGTATGTAGACTACACAAAGCCTTGTATGGATTAAAACAAGCACCAAGAGCCTGGTATGAAAGACTTCATTCCTATCTCATAAGTATTGGATTTGTAAGAACTAGTGAAAATAGTAATATTTATTTGAAGGAAGATATTGATGCTAACATTTTGATTGCTGAAATATTTTTTGATGATATCATATTTGGAGGCAATGATATACTGTGAAAATAATTTGCAAATGAAATGAGCAAAGAGTTTGAGATGTCTATGTTTGGAGAGATCAAGTTCTTTCTTGGTCTACAGATCATGCAACAAGATGAAGGCATTTTCATTACATAATCCAAATACATCAAGAAAGTGCTGAAAATATTCAAGATGGAAGATTCCAAGCCAGTTGGAACACCGATGGAAACTGGATGTAAGCTGATAAAGGAGGAAAAGTCACCTGAGGTAAATCAGACTTTTTACAGATTAATAATTGGAAAACTCATGTATGTTGTACATACTAGACCAGATATTGCACATGCAGTAGGAATAGTTGCAAGATTTTCTACTAATCCCAGGGAATCACATATGACTGCTATGAAAACAATCCTAAGATATCTGGAGAATATCGAGGAATATGGGTTATGATATAGAAGAGAAGGAAAATTTGAACTTAAGGTCTTTACCGACATTTATTAGGATGGAAACATTGATGACCGAAAGAGCACAACTGGAGGAGCATTCTTTATGGGTGACAAACTTGTCACATGGATCAACAAGAAGAAAGGATGTATCTCTCAATCTACTGTAGAAGCAGAGTATGTTGTTGTTGCAAACTACTCAAATATTGCATGGATCAAATAGTTACTAGAAGGTATGCATATGAAAATACTTGAACCAGTAATTATCTATTATGATAATACCAGTGCAATCAACATTTCCAAGAATCCAATCATGCATGCTAAAACAAAGCATATTGCTATCAAGTATCATTATTTGAGAGAACAAGTTCAAGAAAAGGAGGTGATACTTGAGTATGTGCAATCAAAGGAACAATTAGCGATATCTTCACCAAGCCATTGCCCAAGGATGCATTTGAGTACGTGAGAAAAAGGCTAGGGCTCAAACCCTTGTCTATTGGTTAGTAAGATGACTAGAAGGCTGCATTAGCCTACATATTATCAGAATATCATTCAGGTTGATGCAAGAAGAAACATGGACTTCAAATATATATCTATACACAGAAAGTTATTTATCTACTTTGAGCACCAGAGTTGTTGTATTGTTGATGGATTGGAAAATTCAAGGAGTATATTATGGATAGAAAGGATTGTTTGGCATTACTGTCAAATATTTTTTTGGCATTCCTGTCAAAGGGAGAGATTATATCCATTATCACATTAGGGATATCACATTAAGGAGAGATTATATCCATCACATTATCCAAAGGGAGAGATGTAACCAGAAAGGGAGAGTACATACAAAGGGAGAGAATTGTTGAAAAGAGAGAAAAGAGATATCAAAAGAAAAACATAGTCAAAGAGAGAAAGAGTTTGACACAAGAAGAGAACACATCACATCAGAGGAAGAAATATTATACATCTATCCAGTGAAGGGATTGAAGACAGAGAGAAATTTGCAAGAATCAAAGCTAAGCTCTCATAAGCTTACCGAGGACTAGATATTTGTATCAGTTATAGTACATAAGATTGGTAGTTTGATGAACTTAAATTGTTATATTTCATATTGTATCAGTGATAATATAGTATGATAATGTAGTGTGTTTCCATCAATTCCAAAGGTAGAGATTGATGAACTATAAGTGATTAAATGTTTGAAGATGTTAAGTTGATGATCACAGAGACACAAAAAGTTAATACAAGACATTAAATCAATTAATGTATTGTATTGTCATTGATATCAACTTTATATAATCTGTATGGTCATGAACATACTACTAAAGACTTCAAAGAACCAATGAATCAAAGGTTATGCTATCAGTAATGCATAAAAGTCAAGTATTCACAAAGTGACTGTATACACCGATGGAGTGCACACCGATGGACAAAGTAAATCAACAAGAGCAAAGTCACAGTGTTACCTGATGAGAAAATGCACAACATTACCGATGAGAAAAGTCATAGTGTTACCTGACGAGCAAAGCATAGTGTAACCTGATGGATAGAATTATAGTGTTGCCCGACAAATGGAGATCCCAAAGACAACTGAAGTCACACTGACGAAACAGTCATTTATTATCGATGACTAACTAAAGTATTGACCAACAGAACAGAGAGTTCAGAAATGACAAAATGCTTAGTTGTCAAGAGCTAAATATAGACTTAACTGGTACTTATCATTATTTTAATCGACAAGATAAAGCTAGAGATAAGTAAAGGATTTAAAGTTGTTTTGTCCAGATGGCAAGAAGATATCTACGAAATAAAACTGGAGTTTTGTTTTAAATCTAATTGGTGAGAATTGTGGATCATGCCAAGATTAAGAAAGCCAAGAAATGGTGAAATCATGTCTATATAAGAGACAAGCTTATTCATTATGAATAGGGGGAGTGACAAGAAAATAGATGCTGAAGAGATTCTGAAGGAGAAGAAATTCTTCATTCAGACCTGATCAATCAAGCTAAGGAAAGAGCTAAATTCTGCAGACACCGACAAATAGTGATACAACATCATAGAGCAGAATAGTGTGGAGCAAAGGTATTGAATTGATAACATTGATCAGAAAGGTAATGCACTTGCAATAGATCTAAAAATCTGCAATTCAAGTTGTATATGTGAATAGGTCAATTTACTGTTTTAGTTTAACCACTGAAGCATCAAGTCTCTTAACCGAGAAGGACTTAAAAGTATTTTCTAATTGAGATACATCCCAAGGACTATCAAAAAGTTTGATCATAAAAATTAGTATTGGATATGCCTGATACCTATTGATAGGCCAAGTGAGTGTTTGATCAAGGATGGTAGCATTAGATGCCAGATACTAAGTGACAAACTATCTATTTAAATCCTCTAACAAGGTCACACCTAACAATGTGTTTGTAACCTTTAATAGGGTTGGCTCTTAACCAACCTCACTTCAGAAGAGTGAAAATTTTGGGTACCGGTCCTAGTGTTTTTTCCCTTAACAGGGTTTCCACGTTAAAAATCCATGTGTTAATGTGTCTATGAGTCATTACTTTATTGTTTTGCATTTCACATAAGTAAATCTGGATTGATCGGTATACACTAGTTATTTACTGTGTTTTGGTAAATAGAAAGACTACTTATCGATAAACATACAGAAGAAGGTTTTACAAAGCATTCTGACAAGTAGTAATTTGATATAAGTATTTCAAGGCATTCATCTTACAGGACTAAAGATAACTAGAGGTATAATTTTGTGGTATTAAGTTAGAAGGGTTGATTTAAGGATTAATTTTTGAGTCCATTGATTCACCCCCCCTACCCCCTCCTCTCTCATTTATTACTAAAAATAGGCCCTAGAATATAGTTTGCAACATAAATGCAAAAGATTCCAAAAAGTTGTCATGGCAACATTTGCAACTTTTTGCAAATGTTGCATGCAACTCGACAACATTGGATTCCCACCATTCTAGGAGTGGGAAATGAATTTTAGTGGCCTAAAATGGTGGAGGAATCATATTTAGACACTCTATGTCTCATTTCTTGAGGTAGGATGAATGTATGCAAGTTTTGTGAAGCAATAGAGCAAGTGTTTTTGGAAACAGAGTACAATCGATGTATTTGCAAGATCTTTGTATTTTAATGGATTTAATTAACTGATATAAGTGTGTATTCATGTAGCAGTGACTTATCTAATATTTTTTCATTTAGTGTGCTAATAGTGTAGAGTTTATTTGATAGGTGTAGGAAATTGTTTAAGAACTAGGTAGTCTGTTTGTTCAGTTTAGGTAGTTTTTGGTTTTATGGCTCCCCCATGAAATTCAACCATGGGAAATGAAAAAAATTGAATGAATGTGTTAGGGGAGCCTCTATACAATGTATATATGCAAGTAGGAGGTCAAAAGAGTTGATTTACAAATTTTAAAGCCATGCCCTAGGCAAGCTAGGACAGTTTGGTTAGGTGTGTGGCAGGTGAAAACAAGAATGCAGAGACAAGGGTGTGCATGGGAGTCCTATACCAAGTGTGGTCTTAGTTTCTTTAGGTTCTCATAGGTCCCTATCATTAAGTTCATAACCCACCCAATCCATTGGGATTGATTTTTCAATAGAAATTAGAGAAGTGCTTGTGATGAGCCAAAATAGACCTAATAGCCCTACATTTTAGAACAGAGGTGTACGAAAGGATTGGGGACCTTAGACCTTAAAAATATTTTAGGTTTCCCAAAAGGGTATCTGGATCCTTGATTTTTTTTAGGGGTTGTGTGGAAGTTTTAATCATAAATCCATAAAAACTCACTGGATAGGGCTAAATGGTATTTTAGGCCTAATAGGGTAATTTGGGTGCAAGTTTGGGACTCGACTAAATTGGGAATGAAGACCTATTGAATTTGGGATATATGGATGCAGAATAAACATACAAAGAGTTTACAAGGCCCTTGTAACATGTGTGGAGCTGGTATGAAGGATTTGGGATTGAAATTCTTCAAAACCAATGAGAAGCATTGTGAGACAAGACTAATGGTGGATGTCCTTCAAGGTGAAACACAATAGTTGTCACTCTTAGAGAAGATTTAGGAGAAGTCTTAGGCTCAGTTCCTTGAGAATAGTGTGGTCCTAAAGGAAAATTGGGATCCTAAGTGGACTAGGATAAGCTAGGTCTTGTCTAGAAGTATTGTGTGAGCACACCTTGGGGTTACTTCTATCACCCATGCGAAGGATTTTCATAGCTAAGTTTAACCCACTAGAGTGAGACCCACAAATCCCCTCGTGAACCTCTTATAAAGATAATTTTTATTCCTTATACTATAGACACCTAAGAAGTGTTCCATCAAGACTTTTGCAATACAATGTGTCGGAAAGGATAGTATAATGGGAAGCCTGGTGAATAAAATGTCTCTTTTGATTACGGGTTTGGTCCAAAGGTAAAGTTTGGTCTTGTAGATAAGTAAAAATAGGTCCATACCAAGGTGATTCATGTCCAACTAAAAGGCATACAATTTGGGAATCAGGAAGTTCAAATGCAGGTTTTACCAACTCTTCCACCAAGAATTCATATCTAGCATTCTATTGTGGCATTTGAAGAAGAGAGAATAAGGTAGCCATGGCATCTGCTGCTCTATTTCTATTCCTTGGAATTTTCTCAAAAGTGATCAAGGAAAAATAATTTTTCTAATCATCTACCATTCTTTTATAAGGCATCAACTTGTCATCTTTTGTTTGGTACTCATCATTGATTTGATTTATGACTAGTTGTGAATCACCATATACTTTCAATTCGGTCACCTTCCACTCTAAAGCCATCTTTTTTACCTATGACTAGGGCTTCATACTCCGAAATGTTGTTGGTACATGGAAAAAGAAGTTTGTATGATTTTGGAATTGTGTAACCTTCAAAAGTAATTAAAAGAATGCCTGCCCCCGATCCATTTTGAGTCTAGGATCCATCAAAATAAAGTTTCCATGTTTTGGCCTCCACATTAATTATCTCTAAATCTAGAAATTCCACTTGAATAGGATGATGATCTACTAAAGGAGAGTCCACAAATTGATCATATATCACTTGTCCCTTGATGGCCTTCCTATCTACATATTCTATGTCAAATTCACTCAACACCATCACCCATTTGGCCAATCTACCTGTAAGAGTTATTTTACTAAGTAGATACTTTAAAGGATTGATTTTAGCAATAAGCTTGACTTTGTGCACCAACATATAATGTCTTAGCTTTTGAGAATAAAAAATTACCGCTAAGAATGCTCACTCAATGAAACTATATTTGAGTTCATACTTGACCAACGTTCTACTAAGATAATAGATTGCATTTTCTTTACCATCCTTGTCTTCTTGAGCTAACAATACCCCAAAGAAAATTCAGTTGATAAAATTTATAATAATAGGGTTTTATGCTTGATATGTGGCATCAAAATAGGTGGACTCATCAAATATGACTTCAATAATGCAAAAGCTTCTTCACATTATTCATCCCACTTGAAAATTGTGTCTTTATGTAAAAGTCTTCTGAAAGAATCACACTTTTCTGCCAATTGGGATATAAATCTCCTTATGGATTGTAACCTTCCTTGAAATGATCTCATTTGAATTATGTTTTTAGGATCCTCCATCTCCATGATAGCTTGAACTTTTTCTGGATCTACCTTTATTCCTTTTGTTCAAACTATGTAACCCAACTATTTTCTAGATTGGACATCGAATGCACACTTCTTAGGGTTTAACCTAACTTTGAATTGCTCCAACCTTGTAAAAATATTCTCTAGGATGGGTAAATGTTCTTTCCTTTCATGTGATTTTGCTAATATATCATCCACATAATCCTCAAGAAATGTATGCATCATTGTTGGAAATATGTTGAGGCTAGGTGACTAAGAGGGGGGTGAATCAGGAACCAACAAAAATTAATCCTTTTAATCCTTTATTAGATTATCCAATCAGATTGCATGCATGAAATGAAAAGAAATAAAACATCCACAACACTTGACATAATATTTGATTACCCAAAAACCTTCCAACTAGAAAGTAAAACTGGGGTGGGGATGGTACCCACAAGATTTATTATTACAGTATAAATTTAGCTTGTTAAAGCTTACAATTGATCACTTCTGATGGCCTGCCTTGTTAGGAGCAATAAGGACTGTTAGGTCCACCTTATGAAATGATTTAGTAAAATACAATTCAGTAATGCAACTATGTTAGGATATTTGTAAAGGACTGTTAAGTCCACCTTGTTAGAGGATTTTGTTGATGCACCTGTTAGGATGAACCAATAGATGATCTTCAATGCAACTTTTATTTCCTGAAATAAGATCCAATGATAAAAACTATTCACATTACTGTGATGGATGAGTCTATGTTGCTCCTTATACTGTTGTAGCCTCTTAAACAATCTGCCACTTCATATTTGCATACACACTTCTACATATATATTTGGACAAACAAAATACCTTATATTTATACCTTATCCAAATCAAATAATTTTGTAAGTTGGCTTCCATAAGATAAATTAATATCAAACAATATAAGCTAAGTCAGCCCAAAACTATTACATGGGTCTAGTAGTCTACTCGGGCAATATACTGGCACTCAGGCATTATGTTGTTACTCATGCAACATACTAAACTCTAGCACTCAAGCTACTCTGTGTACTCGGGTCATATTGATCACTCGGGTAATACTGATTACCACTGTCTACTCGGTTGACACTACCACTGCTCGGGTTACATTGTAACTTCTTGGGTTGCACTGCTGGCTCAGTCAAATCTATGATAACTAGGTGTTTTGGAACTAATGGAAAACATGTCTTTCCATAATGTCATCAATCTCCCCTTTTGGCATTAGTGACCAAAAACATTTATCATGATAAAAAACTGCTCAAACTTCTGAGTCAAAACTCCCCCTTACCATATGCTTGGGTTCTTGCTCGGGTTTTGACAATAGCTCTGTGACTCGCTTACAACTGAATCTTTTTTTTATTTTTCAAAATTGTTTTTGTAATACTTATATATATATATATATATATATATATATATATCTTCTCTACTTTCTTTCCTTATATATATACAATATAATAACTTTCCCCCTTGTTTTCGACACAAATGCCAAAAATATATCTATATGGTAATTACCAAAATAGGATAGGAAATCACTATGTACCTTCAAAATATGAGACAAAGTGTTGTCCCAATTATCTTGCAACACCTTTAGGATGTGCAATTCTATTTGTATCTCCACTAACAACTCCGTCATAAGCTCAGCAATTGAAAAGTTGTTGTCATGTATGAGAGTCTTGGCATGAGATATATGCTTTTGTATTACATCCATGTGTGGAGGGAGTTGGCTCTGCATAGCTATGAGAGATTATCTTGTCCTTGCTTCTTCCCTCAGTAATTCAGCCTGCATGTCTGTCAGGTACTTAATTTTCACAAAGTGTGTTGAACGCGAACTTAGGTTAAGTGCCAACTGATTTCCACACCTTTAGATTTGTATCTAACGTTGTCATCTTAGTCTTAATTTCCATTGTGAATTTGGAAGTATCACTTAACTTTACAAATAGTGAAGCAACATTATTTACAGTAGTTTCTAGAGAGCTAATAAGAGAGTTTAGCTTTACTTGATCAATTGCAATCTTGATTGCAACATTCTCTAGAACTTTGTTCTCAAACTTACTTTCTACCTTCTGCAGTAGTTTTTCTTGACCACTTAAATCTTTATTGAACTTGTGGACTATATCTACAAGTTGATCCATAATAGAATCATTCGCATTTACTTCTATGTCTAGTGCTTCTAGGAATATACCTTTTATGTCCTCCAACACTTTGTTTCTCTTCTTTTCTGCTCAGAGCTTTTGTTGTGTAGCTCTTTTATTCCATAGTTCCCCTAATATATCCATCTACTCAATTGTGAAGTTGGATAGATCCCAATTTGGAATCACAATATATTTATCAAGATCATTATCATCATTAATTACTTCCTTTCCTTTTCCACTGTCCTTGGGATTGGGTGAGGGAACAATTTCGTTACCTTTTCCACTATCATCCATATCCTTTCTTTCCTCAGTTTTCTCCTTAGTATTCAGTTGGAATAGGTCATTTAAATTTTGTGCACCAACTGTAGTATCAATTCTCACTGAAGAAATATTCACAGTTGCCTTTTGTGACTCAGTTAGACTTATCCCAATAGTAGGTGGAGCCTGATGCTCGGTTCCCACTAGTCTAGATGTAGATTCAGTAAACTTATCCTTGCTTGGAGATAGGATGATCTATATATTGATTGGCGTAGGGATGTCATCACCTCTACTCCAATCTATTATGAATTGGATTCTTCAATAGTTTCTACCTCAGGTAGATCTACATCATCAGTCTTTTCCTTAGGGTTTGTACTTGGTACTTCTACCTTGTCTTCTTCCTTGATTTCAAATATTGTCTTCCATATCTTTGTTGCAGCCTGCACCACATCCTCTATCTTCTTGTTCAATATCTGAAAGGTCTTGAACCTTGGAGTGTGATTTTTTTCATACTTGGTCATGGCCTCTTTAATCTCTTTGTTTGTCATAGTAGGCATGACTTGCCTCAATGTATGTTCTCTAATGTCCTTTTCTGTTCGGATTGCATTACTCCAGGGAATAGATATTGCCTTGAATAGGTCTTCAGTCATATGACTCTTCAGTTTAGATGGATCATACTTCCATCTTGTCATCTTTTCTACAATTGCTTCCTCAATCTGCTTATGTTCATCCTTTGTTCTGGACACATATTTTAGTGATTTTAGAGAACTCATCCCACTACCTTCTCTTAGTTCTTCAATTTTCTTCTCAAAGGTAGGTGGGGTTTTCTTAAATACTACTGTATCTTCTTCTTCATCTACCTTGGGCAATATGAGTTTCCTTCTAGATCTTCTGTTAGTGATGACAGGGGTAGAGATCTTTGGTTTCCACTTGGGGGTTACCTTCTTCTTCTTATTAGGAGGTTTAGTTTATATCTCTTCCTCTTCCTTTTCAGGTTCATCATCTTCTATCTTTTATTTCATCTTCTTTGCTTTCACAGATAGAAGGAGGAGAGTCTAAAGTCTTCCCATACTTCTTCCCAAACTGTTCTAACCTCTTCTTTCCTCTTTTCAAAATCTTAGGAATCTCAATCTCTAATGAAATTATGCTCTTGGATTCTTCATAGGTACCAAAGTATGGTGATTTTGGGTCAACAGGATCATTCACAAGAGCCTCAATGATGTTTTTGGTCTCATCTATGTTAACCTCATATGCAAGAGGTTTCACCCATGCAACCCTAGGTTTGAATGCCTGGATGTATACTTTATCACAGCCAACTAGGAAACAAACATCATCCTTGTGGTCTTCAACCAATTGTTTAGGAATTCTATACCTATTTTGCATCTCCTGTCTAAATTCCTCAAAATATTCATCCATGATGCTCTCAAAATTGTCTCCTAATTCAGCTATGAAATCATTTATCTGATACACTATGGGTTTTTCCTTCTTCCAAACAAGTATTCCTTTGGAAGGGAAAAACATATGAATATAAAATAATATGCAGACCATAAGTGAACCAAACTTACATGGATTGGTCTTTGATGCCCGGATGCTTTCCATGTTCTTGCTCAATTGGATGAGCTACAACTTGGCAAGGTCGAATGAGAGGTTGTTCTTGACCACCTTGTATGCCAGGTCCACAGCTTCACATGGTATGTTGTTAGATCGGCTAGAAATGTAGATTTTTTGCACAATTACATGAATCTTAAACTTTAATTCCATGTCTATAACTCCATTTAATCTCATGCCTCTTCCGTCCCACTCGACAAGAGTCTTCTTAGCTAGGTCATCTCGGGGTAGGGTTTTGGTATCTTTTGACATGTCCAGCATAGGATACCCTATAACATGGTGTACCATTGTTTTGGTAATCTTCACTAGTTGTTCCATCCATAGATACATGTTGTGAACATAGCTCAGAACAAATCTAATCCACTTAATCTAAAAATTATGTAGAATATGCATGATATGAGTCAAACCCTTGACTTCTAGGTGTTTATGTTATGGCTTCAGATTCTCAGCTTCACAAAGTTTCTCATATGCTTTATTCATTTCCAATATCCCCATATGTTGAATTATGCAATTATAGAATTCTTGGATGTCATTGATCAACAATACCCTAGGAGGAATTAGGGAATCAGCTCCCATTGGGTCTATCTCCTCTGCAATCGTTGGATGAAGCTTAAAATTTGAAGGTTCATAGATAGAATTCCTAACCAATATCTCAAATCCTTTCTTAACCTTGTTGTTGTATGTAGACTCCATTATGCTAGGAGGTTCGATAACACTTCACAACTTAAAGCTTTTGAACACAAATTCACTCTGAATCACTTAAGGCTCTGAATCACTTTGCAAACTGAAAACTTTGTAAACAATAACCTTTCCAATTCATATTTTATAAGAGATCTTACCCTTGATTTTTCATTAAATGCTTTGTACATGGTAGTTGGCATAGCTTGGAATAAAGCTCAGTGAAAACTAACTTCTGCATTCACAAAACCATACAACTCGACTTAACTTGGTTAAGTCTGTGTAACTCAAGTGTTACTGAGATCCTAAATCGGTTAAAACTGTAATGTGTTCTAGTGCATCAATATGCTGATTTGGACTTGTTAGTGATGAAATTAATTTTCCATTAGTATGCAAACAACACTTTCGGTAAGCATATACTGAAAGACAAGACAAAGAGAAAGCTGAAAATCCAATATAAAGAGATCACCGAAAATGACTAAGTACAGAGAGAACCGACAACACAACTTTGTGTGTACACCAAAAATGCAAAGACAAAATGATAAAGAGGAACCCGATAGAGGAACCTGATGTGTAGGATATAGTGCAAACTAAAAGACATTTAAAGAGCAAACCAAGAGAACAAAACTGAAAGACAATCAACTGATTATAGAGCATAACCGACCGACAGAAACCGAGAGTCAATTGCAGCCCGCAAAACGTGGAACTGACTTCCACATCAGATAAAGTGGTCTTATTCTATTTATAGAATCTTGATTTGTTTTTAAATCCATTTCTTTAGGGACAATAAACATGAATGTAAGTGCTTTAATCAGTCTAACTGATTTAAAACACGTAGATTAGGAGATCTAGGTAAAAGTTGTAAACCTGATCTTAGAGTTAACATTGTTTTTCGTGAAACTTGATGATGTCAATCCATCTTATAAATAGATGATGCAATAATTCATTATACAAGGATGTGAATATAGAAGAGAGGATGAATGAAGCCTACAAGCACATCTATGGATCAAATTGAAAGTTTCAAGAACAAGAATAACAAAAGCTGAATTTGGTTAGGAAGAACCAAGAACAGAGGCTACTGAGAATCAGAGGCATTGCTCAATCACATTAGGTGATAATATTATTCATGTAAACTTAAATGGATCTGTATCAACAGAAGGAGATTGCATTTACCATGTCAAATTGTAATTTTCTATCATTCTAACAAGTGGATCAAAGTGTAAAAATCCTTTCAAGGAAGGTGGATTTAACAGTCCAACTACAAATATCTTAACCGAGTGCACAATCAATAGTGTTGCTAAAGCTCTTAATCAAGTAGAATTTAACAGCTCTCCACGGATACTCTTAACCGGGTAGATCATTAGAAGTGATCAAATTGTAATCCTTAATCGGCCCCTTCCAATCTGCATATAGTGAAGATTTTGTGGGTGCCATCCCCACCGTAGTTTTTACTTCCTAATAGGAGTTTTCTGCGATATCATATCATGTGTTATGTGCCAACTACTTTGATGAATGTTCACATGTATGTTAATGTTATGAATTGATATAACTCACATCAAGATATTATAGATCAGATGATACAATTGATTACAAAAGGTTAATTGATTAAAGGATACAAAAGTTTTAGAGGTACTGATTCACCCCTCCCCTCTCAGTACACACTTTCCATTAATTCCAACAATTGGTATCATAGCTAAGTCTCTTCTTTGGAAAAGCTTAAAGGCTTAAGAGAAAAGATCATACAATGGAGAAGTAAAAACTTGATAAGAATATTGAAAATAAGAAGCTAGAAATTTAGATGTTCTATGAACAGTATAAAGAAGCTAGAATCAACATGAGACAGTTGTTAGATGAAAGAAAGATTATGGCATCTCCTTGTAATGAGACAAATTATCATGAGGAAGAGATACCAAATTTCTTTGAGTTTTCAGGATCAACTACAAGCAAAGCATCTGATACATCAGAAGAAAGCACCACAAGCCTAACTGAAATCAATCAACATCTAGCTGGACAAGTTAAATCTCTGCAAATCAATCAAGAGACAAAGATGGTAAGGATGATTGATGTCATGAACAATGGTAGACAAGTTGAGCAAGAAAGAACACTAGCTATTGATGATAGAAGAAAGCTTATAGAAAAGATACAAGAGAAAGAGTTTGAAATACAAAGACTTACAGAGCATCACCATGAGATTACAAATTAGATTATTCTTATGAGTCAAGAGGCAAACATAATAAATGTTGAACTCGTTGAAAGAATAGAAGCTATCGGTGAGCTAAGGGATGAGAATGAAAAGTTGAAACATGAAATAAGAATTCAGCAGCAACATAATGAAATTATCAAGAAAACTGAAGAAAGAAATAAAAGAATGGATAATTTTCTTGAAGGACAATGAAGAGTCAACAACAACACCAGTTTAGGTTTTACCAAGAATGTGTTGACGGGGTTTTGCTGACCGGGTCCGCCAACAGTCATAAGTTGTCACCGGGTTCCGGAGAAATCGGCCAACTCCGCCTGCAAAGGTTGTCCGGGGGAAATAAATCCTCCGGGCCTTCAAGCACCTGGGTGTCGGGTCACGACGGTGCGGGGCTCAGTTGGGAGAGGTGACTATTTTCGAGGGGGACAGCTGGTTACTTCAACTCATTCTCCCAGAGATTCAGAGTAGTAAGGGTTTCCCGGAGTATTCCACACTTAGCAAATAAAATAAAAAAAGATCCTGCAGGGTTAGGAACATTTATCTAACTATAGTCATGCTAAAAAGTCAAGAACATCAACAACACTCTGAAAGACTACACTAAATACCGAAGAAACACACAACCATCAGTTAGCATTTTATCAGTAGTGGAAATAAAGAGGTCGTTAATCTACTTTAACATATCAGAGTGAAGGAAATACAGAACTTCAAAACATGAAATACCATTAACTCAGAAGCAGAGACGTTAACAACTTCATTGCCCAGAATCCTTCCTTCTTCATTAATGTGGTCCAGCAAGCACTGGTGCGTGATACAATGGTGGCTCCAAGGGAGCATTCAACTATCAAGAACAGAACAAGGGAGCATTGAGCTCTGCAACTGAAACTAGAAAATTACTCTTGCTATTTCTTATGGACAACAAAATCATCAATTTTGCCGACCCTTGGAAATGGGCCGATTTGCCTATTTATACAACTTTTTCTAACCCTAACCCTATTTTACTACACTTTAATAAAATACAATATCTGGGGGCCGGTACTACCTGCGCCACCCTACAAAAGACCTGGAGACGAAATAGGTCTGCCAGGTCAGAGGAAAAAGATAAGAATATACATCGGAAGAATCAGCCTCGAGAAGAGAGCCAGAAAGAAGAAAGAAGAAAGTAGGTCCCCCGGGGACCGAGGCTACATGCCTCATAAATGGGAAATGCGGCGCCCTGTCTCCAATGTGCTAGGTGTACCTTTAAACGGCGCCTCAGGAAGATCACCCTGTCAGAAACCAACTGCCGAGCCAATGCCTCTTGATGTATCCAACTACCCTCTGACAGTCTTTATTAACCGCTTATGAAAGTGACCGGTCGGCCTCGGGGCCCAGGACACAGATCACTTTAAAGAATACAAAATTATGGATCCAAAACTCCGGGATCCGGGAACTTACATCCCCAAAAGAAATAAAGAATGCTGAATGCTCAAATTTCCCTAGTTTCTGGGGAACGCTCAAGGTTGTTTATTATCATTGAAGGCCTGAAGGTTGCAGAAAATGCCTTCTTCATCAATCTTCCTTAGGCTGGCCCTCCTATGTCTGGCCACTTCAACTTGTTCCGCCAAGTCTGAAACATTATTCCTAAATTCATCTTCCATTCTAGTGGCATCATGGCCCTTAAGCACCATTTTGGTTAGCTTTGCCATCCGGGCCCCATCCATTCCCTCCGGGGACTGATACCGGGATGTCACCCTTTCATCGAAATTCTCCAAAACTGACTCCTCGGGGGTATAAGTATTTGTAACAAGGGGATCAACCCCGGAAGCTTTTATTACAAATGACTTGTATAAATTAACAGAACACTTCATTGTGTTTATCTTTTCCTATAAAGACTCTACCAGTTGCTTGGTTACCTCCAATGTGAGGTCCAGTCTGGAGTACTAAGCCTTTACAAAATCAAATGATTCCTCACCCAGAATTCTGGACTCGGAAATTATATCTTCTCCCAGGGCGAGGAGCTCTTCGAACTCTACCTTCCACGCCTGGTAATTCTCGGCGTCACTTTCCCACTGCACAACCAGTGCTTCTGCCTACAAAATAATCTACTGGGCCATATATAGATCTCAGAGAGTGGCCACTAGGAAACGTCAGGTGTTTCCTATTTGTAGAGCGACCCAATCGTCTACTGCCTGGGCCTTCTTCTTCATTACTCCCAGGGAGTCTATGTCGCTCTGCGGTAATTCCTCTGATGTGGAGGTCTGTGGAGAGGCAGCGTTAAGGGGTCAGGCCAGCTCTATAAGTAACCCCATAAGCTTTGTACTCTTCTCCTTCTCTGCCTTGAGCCTCTGGGCCTCTTTTTTGTATCGGGCCTCCACTGCCCGTGCCGCTTCTTTTAGCAGGTCCACTTTGCCCTGCTTTCCTCTTTTTCCCAAGGATACCTTCGCGATATTGTAATCCGCGGGATCTACGGTCGCCTCATCGGCGTCTGGGGGAGGTGTCGCCACCACCGCAACTGTTTCTCCGCCCGGCCCAGTTCGAAGAGTATGAACTGTTCGGGCCTTCTTTGTTTTTGGCGAGGCCTGAGCCAAAGCCATCATTTCAGCCAGGGAGATAGGGACTGTTGGAGCTTATTGGACTTTCCTTTTCCTGCTTTCTACCAACCATGGAGGTGGGAGGGGTGGCCTTCCTGCCAGAATTTGTTCTTCAGATCCTCTCCCGGTGTCCGGTGGCGGCTGCTCCTTTTCAACAGGTATTTCCTCTGTTTCCCTCCCTGCTGGAACTTCTTCTGCAGCGACATCTTCAATTTCTATCTCCTTAGCCTGGTCCGTGATGTCGATTATTGTGTCTAGACCTTGATCAGCTTCTTCGGGGATCTCTTCTTCATACTTCTCTTGTTCTTCTGCTTCATCTGTGGGTAGCAAGGGCGGGATCGGGCCAAGATTTAGAGTTTGGGCCGCTGTGATTACCTGCCCGAAGGTTGCTCCCGGGGGTGGCCTTGGGAACGAGGCGACTGGGGTTACGATTGGTCCCAAAGTTCCGGGTCCGGGTTCCCCAGCGGATGCCTTTGGTTCATTCGGCAGTTGTTGGCCCACTCCCGGACCTTCTGTTTCTGAGGCCCCGTAAATAATCTCCGGTTCCAGCCTCTTTTCTTCTATCTGCTGCTCTTGTTGTCCCGCAGCTTCTTCTTCCCGATCCTCCGGGTCCACAGCCTCTTGTTCTTGCTCCGGGACTTCTGTCCCTGCTTGTGTATCATCCCCTTGCAGATTTCTGAACTCATCGGCTGCAAACATATCAAACTCTTCTTCTAGAGGGGGACTGGCTGGGATGTCTGCCTGTTCTGTTTCCTTTTCCAGTTCCAAGGAACTAGAAGAAAGGATCTCTACTTCTTTTGGGAGGGAAGCCCTAGGCGTTGGTTCTGCCTTTGGCTCTTTTATGTGCTTTCTCTTCCTCCGGGTGATCAAAGGTGGCCCCGCATCTGCTATTGCCACTGCCTCCTGAGGATCCACCCCCGTCGCCTTTTCCATTAAGGCAGCCAGTGATGGGGAGGAAGGAGGATGAATTCTTCAGTCCATTAGCGGGGGAGTGGCAAGCCTTGTGATCAATTGCTCCCTCATTTGTTGGGAGGCCGCTACAGATTGCCTAATCTGCTCTTGGATAGGGACTTGCTGCGTGGGAGAAGTTGTCTCTATCCCTTTTCCTTTATCTGTGCCTTGTGTAGAAGTCCCAGTCCCCGGAGTCAACCTTAGTACTGGTGGTGGTGCTTTTGTTACCGGCCGGGAGGCCAGGCGAGCACTCCCGGGGCATGCCTTCTTAAAATAGGCATGACTTCTCTCGAGCACCTCCCGAGTGAAGTCTTTAATTGTGTGGTCCTCCTAGACACCCCAATTCATTGGCGCCAGGGGCAGTTTGTCCATCCCCTTCTCTTTGTACTGGGGATCTATAGTGGGGGCATCATCCGAAAAGCCCGCCGGGAATCTCTAGAGCCTTAGCTCCTGCATCATTCCAGCCGTCATCCTATCATAATGTCGGCTATGCACATCCATATCATCCTGGCGATCTGCCCAGAAGTCTTCCATGTGTGCGTGGTGGGGGTCCGTAGCCCAGGGCAGTGTCGTTGCAATTCTGCCATGCGGATCAAAATTCTTCCGCGCCAGATAAAATTCCTGCAAGTTGTAACTTTGAAGCTCATTGTCTGCCTCCTTTGCGGCGGCCAGATTGCAGGTGTAGTTCCCACAGGAGATTGGGAATGAAACGTTTGGGACCTTCTTGTGGGCCAAGAGGGCATGCAGCTCCATCATCTGCCGACAGTATTCCAGCAGCACGATCTTGTCCCCACAATGCTTGGGCAACAAGTAGGGTTTCCCAGAGAAGCTGGCAACCCTAATGTATGTGTGCTGCTGGAACTGGATGTAGTAGTGTCCATAACTACTAACCAATTTTATCGCCTCCTTAGACAGGCGGTACCCGGCATCCCGGGTGGGTGTGAGCAAATGGTAGTAAACGAAGGAGTCGTTTACCCGGCAGTAACTGGGGAAGCTGGCTTCCCATTGAATCTGTGGGAAATGGTCCCACGATGCTTTCTGTCCCCAGCCAAGCCCGAGAACGCCATATGTAAGTAGGACATTGGAGTGGGGCCTCTATTGGGCCAAAGCCCAAAAAACATAAGAAGTCATGTAGAACTTTTTATTCTCGTTCAGCTGTTGGAACTGGGAGTCGACGTGGTTGGAGATAATGGTCGCCTAGTCAAAGAATTCTCCCTTAGCGGAGATGCCCAGGAGGAAATAATACATCCACTTTGCAAACTCCTGGGCGGAGGGCTGCCCAAATACCCGGGCCAATGTAATCATCCCCATTTGGATGCTTTCCTTGAATTCAGAGCGGGGGATATTTATCTTCATTCTCTTTGGATCCCTCTTTGGGACCTTTAGCTAGTGAGTGTTCATGTACACCCGGGTGATGTCCTCCAGTTGGTTGAATTGTTTCAAGGCCTCTGTCCTCATGAGCACCGAGGACCTCTCAAATTGCAGGATTCCCAGGCCAGCTTGGAAAGTAACTGGGTCAAGGGACACCAGTGGAGTGGAGAATCCCGACGGTTCTGTTGGTGCTAACATGATGGCCCAGATGGAAGAGTTATAGTGGGCCGCCAGAGTAAGAACAAGCTCCGGAGACTGCACGGAGCATGGGAAGCAAGCTGCCCAAAGAATTCTGGAATCTCCAACGTTAGTCGCAATGGTATCTCCAGCCTGTTGCTGTATATGCATTATTTTTACTAGAGCCTGCATTTCTGCCCAAGTTTCGACACTGGGGTCGGTCATAAATTTCACTTGGGACTCAATCTTTGAGCCCATAATCTCCTCACCCTGTATATACTTCATGGTGAGGGAGAGCTTTGCCAGGGCCTTCTCTATCTTAGACTTTGTCGCTGCCCTAGTCTCGGTAGTGGATGGCAACTCCAGATTTTCGGGAGGAGATGAGGCGGATGCTTCAGACATGGTTGTGAAGTGAAGTCCGGACCTGCGAGACAAAGCGACCATCAGAACATATTTATCAAAGTAAACAATAACTCCGGGGTCCAGAGTTCTTACCACCGCGTCGTTTGCTTTTCTTGAAAAGTTAGTTTTTCGCACAAGTATCCGAAAAGCAAAACATGATCTTAGCATTATTTATTATATCTCCGGGTACGGGAAATGTGGTCACACTTGACGAAGATATGGGGTGAATGGCGGAAAGGGGGGGTGCCCGAAGCCTGGAGAAATGACCGTTAGTAAAGAAGAATGTGGAAGCAGGTCCATGTAGACGCCACGTGCGCTAGCATTGAATGGATGGGATGGCACTGGCGGCGGAGTCGATTGTTCGAACGCGTGAAAAGGGAAAGCCACTTGGCCGGAAGTAATTGCGCGCATGGGAAATAAATAAGGTTTTGACAGCCTTGATGGAGGAGAGAGAAAACTGCCTGTTTGAAACCGGCGACGAGCCGAGTTTCAAACAGGTGGTTTTCTGCCTCGAAGCAAATTTGAAGCGAAAAAAACCAACAGCAAGGGTGACTCGACCAGCTCATCGAGCCACCCGGAAGGATATATAGAGATCTGAAGGGTATATACATGGAAAGGAGGGATATATACAAGGGTTTCTTACAGAAATATACATATATACATGAATATACACGCAGATGACCCCCGCGAGAGAAACCAGACAAAGCTGAAATGAGAATATATAACTATTTACACCATGCACACACTATTTACAGGCTATCTACAAACGATTTACAAACTATTTACATCTGCACAGAAGGCAGACAACCTTCTGGCAGAGTCGAGCCACCAGCAAGCGGCAAAACCAGAAAGCCAAAGAAACAACAGAAACCAGAAAGCAAACGAAAATAAAGACAAAAAAAACAAAGAAAACCCGAAAATGAAAGCAAGAAGGAAGAGAAGGGAAGCAGAGAAACCAACCTGAAAACGTAGAAGGCGGAGGAAGGGAAGATTACCAGGAGAACTCTGCAACAGCTTTGAATCGTCAAGCTGGCAAGATCACCACCACGGAGCACTAGCGTACGTCTGAGAATAGTAGAAGGTGTTAAGCTTTGATTATCGCAAATCTCTCTGTAACTGCTCTGCTAATCGCTCTGAAAATCACTCTATTTCACTCTAAGTGCTTCAAAGATTTTAATCGCGGTAAGTGTGATAATGACAGGCGAGTCTATATATACCCGTGGTAAAAGTAATCCTCCACACTCTGAAAATTTTAGGTTAAGTCAAAACACCCGGACTCCGGGCCCGGGGATTCCTTGCGATGATATTCCTAAGACTTAAGAACATCATCACAAAGAATCCTGGAGTCCAGAATCAAACTTCCAACCAAAAGGCAACCTCTGGGATCCGGGATCCCGGAAGGGAAAAATAAACCAAGAAAACGACACACTCCGGGGAAGAAAACCCCAGAGAAAGAAAGCAAAAAAAAGGAAAAGAAAGACAAGGCAAAGCCGCAACAAAAGGCAAAGCCAATGAAAAAAAGGGGGACCCAACATTTTGCACACAAAATGTAGGGACAGGGATGCAGGGCATAACAAATGGCGACTATCTGGGACAAATTCCTTAGCGCATCTGAGAACCATAGAATCTCTGGTTAGCACAACTGGAACAAATTGTCCTCCCGAAGTGTTTGACAAGTAGAGAGCAGCATATCCAAGAAAACCCGACCACACAGGAGCCAGTCTGTAGCCTTTCATCAGTGGTGTCGTGTGTGCTTTGGAAGGAAATCAAGCCGATGACCTCTGGGAGAAAATAGAGAGATGGTACTGATTACATCGAACCAGTCATCAATTTAATTGCTTTTTCCCCGAAGACCGGAGTTTCATCTTGATTATCCCCATTAATTTATTTATTTCTTGGTGGGGGAAGGCGGTACTTCTTTCACCATTGAGCCCAAGCTTAGCTGAAATTCAAATGGCGGTACTTCTTTCACCTGTCCACCTATATTTAGATATTTGGAGAGGATAAAACTCCAGACCCGGAAGGAATTCCTTTGGATTTTTAGACATGGATCAACCAACCAGTACAGCTGATCTACCCTCAACGTGTCCGATTACTTGTTCCTTATATTATTATTCACTGATTGCCAGACTCCCAGAGACAACACCCAATGGAGATTGCTTGAAAATGTGCCAAAACCTGCAAACAATCCCGGAGATCGCGTTGACTCCACCGTGATAAAGATAGATTCTAATGTTCACCATGCCGGGGGCATTGCACCAGAAGCCAAAGTTATGCAAAGCATTCCCGTTCCCACAAGATGGAACAAAGTGTCAGGGCCCAAAGAAAGCCAAAAGTGAAAACAAAGACAACAAAGAGCAAACAGGAAGACTGCCCCGGGAGGCAGCCAACCAGACCATTTACAAGGGGATATTTACATATAATACAACATTGGAAAAGCTTACCTCTACTCGAAGTAATGTTTGAGAAACTACCCATTAACAGGCAATGCGACAGGTTCTCCAGTTAAGGTGTTAAGGCGATAAGTATTTGCCCCACAGATTTCTGAAATTAAGTACGGTCCGAGCCAGAGCCGTTGGAACTTGGTATGCTTTCCTTTCTTCTCTTGGGCCTTATCCCACAGCAGGACCAGATCCGAGATCTGAAAAGCCTTGTATTGGGCTCTTCTATCAAACCATAATTTTACTACTGCTTGATGATGCGCGAAATGTTCAAGGGCTGCGTCTCGTTGTTCCTCCATCCACACTAGATTCAAGAGCTGAACCTCCATAATGTTGTCCCTGTTGTTGAATTCCTGGATAAACTGTAAAACTGGGATCTGTAAGTTGATTGGGAATACAGGGTTCTAACCATAAACCAAGTGGAATGGGGACGTTCCCAGGGCGGCTTTAATACGAATACGATCCGCCTAGAGGGCGAATCTCAATTTTTGGTGCCAATCCCAGGGATTTTGTTCCAACAGATGTTTAATCACCTCAAGTAGGTTTTTGTTCATTGACTCAGCAACGCCATTCCCCTGAGGGTAATAGTTGCTAGAGAATTTCAGTGTGATCTTTCAGTTGTAGGTCCATTCGAGTAATTGTGCAGAAGAAAACGCCGGACCATTGTCACATACTAAAGAAAAGGGCATTCCAAACCTCGTGACGATGTTTTCCTCCAAAAACTTGATAACTACGTCTGCTGTGTTGTTTTTACAAGGTATAGCTTCAGACCACCGAGCACAGTAATCAGTAGCAGTCAGAATGTATCGATGGTTGGCAGACGAGTTGGGGTTGATCTCCCTGATGAAGTCAAATGCCCACTGGGCAAAGGGTCTAGCCTCAAAGACTGGTTGCAGAGGCATGGCTGGGTTACGCTCATGATGTGCTGCAGTTTGGCAAGTATGACATTTCCTGACATGAGTGTAAACATCTCTGAAGATACAGGGCCAATAGTATCCAGCCCGGAGGATCTGATGGGCAGTGGCGTTAGCTGAACCATGCCCGATTCCAAACTGTCCATGGAATTCATCAATCATTTTCACAGCTTGGTCCCTGTCGATGCACCGGAGGTACACTCCCTCGTAATTCTGACGGTAAAGCATGGAGTTTTCTATCATGAAATGAGCGCTTTTCATCTGTAGGGCACGGCGTTTGTGGGGAGGTAATCCCTCTGGGCATTTGTTATTTAGCAGTAAATACACCAGATCGGTATACCACGGATCCTGGGTAATGGAATCCACTGTGTAAGTATGACACTCTACGTGGGGATTCTCCTCTGCTATTGTTCGACTTAGTCCCTGGCCTCGGACTATTTTCATGGGCTGCATCTCTAAATCGTATTCCTGGAGGATGGCCATCCATTTCCCCTGTCTCTCGCCCAATTCACTCTGCATCAGCAGAGATTTGACAGCCTGGTCCAGAATGATAGCATGCACTTTGCTCCGGAGGATATAATGCCAGAATTTCTTCACGGCGCGAACTAGAGCAAAGGCCTGCTTTTCCAGTGATGAATACCGGACTTCGACATTCTTAAAGGGGGAACTCATGAAAGCAATTGGTCGTTCCTCCCCTTCAACCTTTTGGGTTAGCACTGCCGCGGCAGAATGCGGCGAAGCAAATGAGTAGATGTAGAACGGAAGGGAATAGTCCGGACTAGCCAGGACAGGTGCCTCCGTTATGGTCTATTTTATCTAGGCAAACGCCCACTTTGCTTCAGGACTCCACTCAATTTTGGTGTCCTTTTTCATCATTTCGTTGAGTGGCTTAACTATCTCTGCGAATCCTATGATGAATCAACGCACGAAGTTGATTTTTCTAAAGAAGGATCGCATTTCTTTCTTGCTACCAGGCATCTGTAAGTTCAGCAATGCCTCGACTCTATCAGGGTCTATGGATATACCCTTCTCAGAGACGATATGCCCTAACAATTTCCCCTCGGTGACCCCGAATATGCACTTCTTGGGGTTGAGGGATATTCCATACCAGCGACATCTCTCGCAGATCTGAGCGAGGTGGGCGGCGTGATCACGCCTATCCCAGGAGAAGATGGTCAAATCATCCATGTAAATGATTATGCATCGATTTACAAGGCCCTCGAACGCAATGTCCATGGCCTTCTGAAAGGTAGCCCCTGCGTTGATCAAACCGAAGGGCATTCTTCTATATGCAAACGTTCCCCACTTGGTGGTAAACGTTGTTTTCTCTCTATCTTCGTATTTAACCATGACCTGGTTATATCCTGAATATCCATCCAGGAAAGACATCATCTGGGATCCATTTACTATCTGCAACACCTCATCCAACGAAGGGAGAGGGTGGTTATCTTTTTTAGATGCCTTGTTCAGATTTCAAAAATCCACGCAAAGGCGGATCTCACCGCTTTTCTTCCTGACTGGGACCAGGTTGGCAACCCATGTAGTATGCCGGATTGGAAAGATAATCTGAGCTGACAGAAGTTTTTCTACCTCTTGACGAATCAGAGGCTCTATCAGGGGGCTGACCGATCTTTGTTTTTGTCGAAAGGGCTTAGCGTCTGGATTCAGGGGAATGGTGTGTGTCATAATGGATGTGTCATATGTCTTCAAATCTTCATATCCCCAGGCAATCACATCAATGTATTCTCATAGAACCGCGAGAATATTCTCCTTTTCCTCCAGGGAACAGGAGGTGCCTATGTGGATGATTTTCTCTTCACTGGGCTGGCCGATGTTAACTTTTTCAAACTTTCCTCCCTCAGGGGAGGATGATACCTTCTCACGGGCCTGAGGGTCTGAATCAAAGATTCGTTCTAATGCAACCATCCCCTTGGGGATAGTGTTGGTGGGAAAGTCCATGATCCCATCGTCTTCATCACCCTGTCCAGTGTCATCGTGGTCTCGTTCCTCCACTATCTGATCTTCGAAAACACCAACATTGGCCATAAAGGCTAGGATATGTTGATCGTCTTTGAAAACCTGAAAGTGAGTAACATTGTCTAGAATGGAGGGGGTAGGGACCATCTCAACTGAAAATATCCGGAGTCGTGAGCCAGCCATCAGCTCAAGTGTGCTGGCAGAAATAGCTAGGGCATCTGGGACATAGTTCCCTCGTCGGGGAATAAGGTCAATGCCAAAGGCATCAAAATCTTCAATAAGGCTCCAAGCCCGGTTGCGGTATGCGGCCAGCCTTTTGTCATGACATGTGTATTGACTCCAGACTTGTTTAACAACCAACTCTGAATCACCCAGAGCCCGGAGGCGGGTGATACCTTTCCTTAGTGCGAATAGGAGTCCAAGGACCAAGGCCTCGTACTCCGTGACATTGTTTGTACAGTTAAACTACAGCCTGTAGGACGCGAGGAAGGATTTCCCTCGCGGGTTGATTAATTCTACTCCGGCCCCACAGCCCTGTTTAGATCGGGTCCCATCAAATTTAAGGGTCCATAAGTCATTTTTTGTAATCTGGGGCTGGGGAGGGGGAGTTTTCTTTGGATTAATGTTGGGAGACTTGGGGGTTTTCTCCCAGACTACCGGCGTGAAAGTGGAATTTATCCCCGGAGGTGTTTTGGTTTGTGATTCCTGGGTGGAGGGCACTAAAGGAGTGCATCCCATAGAAGTACTGGGTCCCGGGGAATCGGTTGCATGTTCACTCCGGAGGATATCAAGTTGCCGGGTAGCGATTGATAGGCAGGGCTCACACTCATGCTCTGAATGTTTTTGGTAATGCAACCGGCACCAAGTGCCGGATAGGAGTGTGGCAAGGGTCGTTGTGGGGCCCTGAGAGTTAGCTTCAACTCTCACCTTTTCTTCCAAGTCCTGTGCTCTTTGCAACACTACGGGATCCTCTCCGGGGATGAAATCGAATGTTAAGATTTCAAGAGGTCGGTACACCCCCAGAAAAGATTTGGTGAAAAGGACTTCATTGACCCTCCCAACTTCGGTAAGGGCCTGTTTCATTCAGGGTTCGCTTTCAACCTGGATCTGATTGGATTCTCCTTCCCACGGAAGCCACAAGTGGGTGAAGTCAGTCGAAAAGTATCCATTTAAGGACTTAGACCAATTATGACTTAGTAACATCCCGTAAGTCTCTGGGATGTCCACCAATTGGATGTTGATAATGCTGGCTATCCTGGGGTCCTAGATAAGGTGTATCCGGGCGTTCTTCAATTCCCCCACCATTTTTACAGCAGTCTTATCTAGTTGGATCATTGCGCCATTAGACGGGGTGGGGTGGAGTCTGAGCTTCTGACAAATGGATAAGGGCATGATATTTCCCGAAGCTCCGGAATCTACTAGGCAGTTGTGTATATTTTTACCGTAAATGTTCAGGCCTAGCAGGAAGGGAGGATCCTCATTATTTCCCCGGAAGACAGCCGCATTAGCATCTTCAAATGAGACGGTCTTGGGAGGGTGGCTAACTGCTTCCGGGTTCCCTAAGAGCTTCAGAAGGGATTTCTTCTACTCAGGACAATTTAACAAAACCTCCATCAAGGTCATGGAGGTGGTGGTCTGCTCTAACGCCTTCGTGATATCGAATCTTCCTCCCGGGAACTGGTGATTTTCTTCCGCGAGATCCTTTGCTTGGTTAGAGCTAGGACCTCTTGGAGGAACGGGTCGATCAGTTGCATTACTCCGGGGAGGAGGAGTATCCTTGGTAGGAGGTATAGGCGTGTAAGCTGGTCCTTTACCCGCCTAGCTCTGGGTGTTGTATGGAGCCCGTGGGTTGGTAAAGGCGTTGGCCTCAAAGGGCGAAATGGATTCATCAAAGAAACCTTGTAGTTCGGATTCTTCTTCATCTTCTTCGGAAGTACCGAAGAAGATGGTATCACAGGTGAAGGCACTGTGGGTTTTCTCTTAGACAGGGGGCTCTGGGGGAGCAGTATCGTGTGATTGCTGCCTGTCCAGCTGGGAGATCATTATGACTTTCTCCAAAGTGGCACAATTTACTTCATTGTGCGAACCTGTATCGTGTAGCCGACACCAATTAGTCATGGGCTGGAAGTCTGTGACTGGTGTAAAATGGGATGGTCCAGCACCATTTTGGTTGGTGTTTTGGTTTGGGGGCGGGCCTCCGGTGTTAGCGTTATTATTCCATTGTTGTTGGTTAGGCCTAGGCCCGTTGTTGAAGTTTCTTCCTCCGGCATTGTTGTTTCGCTGGCCGGAGAAGATATTCCCCCTCTGGGAATTTGAATTTTGGGGCATGTAAGATCCAGCCTTCAGTTGACCCATGTCCATGGTTAGGGTGGACAGCATTCGCCGGAGGGACTCAACCTCGGCGGTCAACTGAGTGTTAGCGTCACAATGGGACGGTTGTGGCTATTGTTGGCTTCCCGGGAAGGCAGCATGATTAACCAGAGTCGAGGGCAGCAATCCTCCGGCGGTGGACGACTGGAAGAAGGGCACTCCGAATGGCTGCGTCTGAGTATGTTGTGTCTACTGTGGCTGATTCCAAGGGAAGACTTCTAGACCTGGTGCTATCTGGGTCTGGGAGGGGTAAACATATCGCGCCTGTTGGTCTATCAAAGGTGGCGGGGGATTCACCGCCATCGAAGGGGCACCTATTGCCAGATTGGGATTGTAACCCCTGGCATAAGCAGTTCCGCCGGGGATCATGTTGAAAGGTGTGTTCTGTCCAATCCCACCCGGGGATTTATTGAGACCGAGGGATAACTCTAAGGCCAGGTTGTAGACTTTTGCAAAAGTATCCCGGTCACCCGGGGCGGTTGTTCTCCAGAGGAGAGTGGCAACGAAAGGGTCCATCGCATTGAGGTATGTCTGTATGGTGACATCTAGCGATGGAACAAAAGGGCCTGTGCACCTCTTTAAGGCATGCTGGAACCTATGGTTGAATGCTGGGAGAGGCTCATTGGGTTCCTTTCTGATAGAGATGAACTGGCTATGGGACCAGGCTGGGTCCACATGCACACGAAAGGCAACCAAGAAGGCGTCCTCCATATCCTACCAAGTGTTGATGGAGTTGGCGGGAAGGTTTAGGTACCAGTTCAACTCACTTTGTCCCAAGGACAAGGGAAACATGCGGGTCACAACATCTTCGTGTTGGATCCGGTGTCGATTCATGGCATCTTTGTATGCCTGTAAATATTCTTCTGCGGTCCGTGAGCCTAAGTGCTCATATCGCGGGCAAATATTCTCCGGGTGAGAAGGTAAGTCGTTGATTGCGCCCAGAAAAGGTCCCATTGGGGACCCAGTGTTTCCAAAGTATGCAGCCATTGGGGGAACTATATGTTGGGTATTTTGAGTATTGGTTCCCGGGACTGTTTGAAAAGTTTGAGTATTCGAAGATATGGTAGATCCCCAGACAACAATGGCTGGTATGACTTTCGACGTCCGTTTCTTTCGAGCAGGAGGCTCGAGCTCGACAAACCTTCCGGGATTCGAGGCAGACCTAAGGATTCTTTCAAATTTAGCTGGGGAAAAAGACCCAATCCCACTAAAGGCTTGTCCCTTAAAACTACAACTCGGGGAACCCTCAGGAGGTGTAAAATCAAAATCTGGGGAGGGGGACGAGTTCATGCCCTCCTTCTAGCACCAGTTTCTGTTGACGGGGTTTTGCTGACTGGGTCCACCAACAGTCATAAGTTGTCACCGGGTTCTGGAGAAATTGGCCAACTCCGCCTGCAAAGGTTGTCCGGGGGAAATAAATCCTATGGGCCTTCAAGCACCTGGGTGTCGAGTCACGACGGTGCGGGGCTCAGTTGGGAGAGGTGACTGTTTTCGAGGGGGAGAGCTGGTTACTTCAACTCGTTCTCCCGGAGATTCAGAGTAGTAAGGGTTTCCCAGAGTATTCCACACTTAGCAAATAAAACGAAAAAAGATCCTCCAAGGTTAGGAATATTTATCTAACTATAGTCATGCTGAAAAGTCTGGAACATCAACAACACTCTGAAAGACTACACTAAATACCGAAGAAACACACAACCATCAGTTAGCATTTTATCAGTAGCAGAAATAAAGAGTTCATTAATCTACTTTAAAATATCAGAGTGAAGGACATACAGAACATCAAAACATGAAATACCATTAACTCAGAAGCAGAGACGTTAACAACTTCATTGCCCAGAATCCTTCCTTCATCATTAATGTGGTCCAGCAAGCACTGGTGCGTGATACAATGGTGGCTCCAAGGGAGCATTCAACTATCAAGAACAGAACAAGGGAGCATTGAGCTCTGCAACTAAAACCAGAAAATTACTCTTGCTATTTCTTATGGACAACAAAATCATCAATTTTGCCGACCCTTGGAAATGAGCTGATTTGCCTATTTATACAACTTTTTCTAACCCTAACCCTATTTTACTGCACTTTAATAAAATATAATATCTGGGGGCCAGTACTATCTGCGCCACCCTACAAAAGACTTGGAGACGAAATAGGTCTGCCAGGTCAGAGGAAAAAGATAAGAATATACATCGAAAGAATTGGCCTCAAGAAGAGAGCCGGAGAGAAGAAAGAAGAAAGTAGGTCCCCCGGGGACCGAGGCTACATGCCTCATAAATGGGAAATGTGGCGCCCTGTCTCCAACATGCCAGGTATACCTTTAAACGGTGCCTCGGGAAGATCACCCTGTCAGAAACCAATTGCCGAGCCAATGCCTCTTGATGTATCCAACTACCCTCTGACAGTCTTTATTAACCGCTTCTGAAAGTGACCGGTCGGCCTCGGGGCCCAGGACGCAGATCACTTTAAAGAATACAAAATTGTGGATCCGGAACTCCGGGATCCGGGAACTTACATCCCTAAAAAAAATAAAGAATGCTGAATGCTCAAATTTCCCCAGTTTCTGGGGAACGCTCAAGGCTGTTTATTATCATTGAAGGCCTGAAGGATGCAAAAAATGCCTTCTTCATCAATCTTCCTTAGGCTGGCCCTCCTATGTCTGGCCACTTCAACTTGTTCCACCAAGTCCAGAACATTATTCTTGAATTCATCTGCCATTCTGGCGGCATCATGGCCCTTAAGCACCATTTTGGTTAGCTTTGCCATCTGGGCCCCATCCATTCCCTCCGGGGACTGATACCGGGATGCCACCCTTTCATCGAAATTCCCCAAAACTGACTCCTCGGGGGTATAAGTATTTGTAACAAGGGGATCAACCCCGGAAGCTTTTATTACAAATGACTTGTATAAATTAACAGAACACTTCATTGTGTTTATCTTTTCCTGTAAAGACTCTACCAGTTGCTTGGTTACCTCCAATGTGAGGTCCAGTCTGGAGTGCTGAGCCTCTACGAAATCAAATGATTCCTCACCCAGAATTTCAGACTCAGAAATTATATCTTCTCCCAGGGTGAGGAGCTCTTCGAACTCTACCTTCCACGCCTGGTAATTCTCAGCGTCACTTTCCCACTGCTCAACCAGTGCTTCTGCCTGCAAAATAATCTGTCAGGCCGTATATAGATTTGGGAGAGTGGCCGTTAGGAAACGTCGGGTGTTTCCTATTTGTAGAGCGACCCAATCGTCTACTGCCTTGGCCTTCTTCTTCATTACTCGTAGGGAGTCTATGTCGCTCTGCAATAATTCCTCTGATGTGGAGGTCTGTGGAGGGGCAGCGTTGAGGGGTCGGGCCAGCTCTGTAAGTAACCCCATAAGCTTTGTACTCTTCTCCTTCTCTGCCTTGAGCCTCTGGGCCTCTTTTTCGTATCGGGCCTCCACTGCCCGTGCCGTTTCTTTTAGCAGGTCCACTTCGCCCTGCTTTCCTCTTTTTCCCAAGGATACCTCTGCGATATTGTAATCTGCGGGATCCGCGGTCGCCTCATCGGCGTCTGGGGGAGGTGTCGCCACCACCGCAACTGTTTCTCCACCCGGCCCAGTTCGAAGAGTATGAACTGTCAGGGCCTTCTTTGCTTTTGGCAGGGCCTGAGCCAAAGCCATCATTTCAGCCAGGGAGATAGGGACTGTTGGAGCTGATTGGACTTTCCTTTTCCTGCTTTCTACCAACCATGGAGGTGGGAGGGGTGGCCTTCCTGCCAGAATTTGTTCTTCGGATCCTCTCCCGGTGTCCGGTGGCGGCTGCTCCTTTTCAACAG
>MU228177.1:1132344-1150406 GCA_018584345.1 Thuja plicata
GGAGGTGGGAGGGGTGGCCTTCCTGCCAGAATTTGTTCTTCGGATCCTCTCCCGGTGTCCGGTGGCGGCTGCTCCTTTTCAACAGGTATTTCCTCTGTTTCCCTCCCTGCTGGAACTTCTTCTGCAGTGACATCTTCAATTTCTATCTCCTCAGCCTGTTCTGTGATGTCGATTATTGTGTCTAGACCTTGATCGGCTTCTTCGGGGATCTCTTCTTCATGCTTCTCTTATTCTTCTGCTTCATCTGTGGGTAGCAAGGGCGGGATCGGGCCAAGATTTAGAGTTTGGGCCGCTGTGATTACCTGCCCGAAGGTTGCTCCCGGGGGTGGCCTTGGGAACGAGGCGGCTAGGGTTACGGTTGGTCCCAAAGTTCTGGGTCTGGGTTCCCCAGCGGATGCCTTTGGTTCATTTGGCAGTTGTTGGCCCACTCCCGGACCTTCTGTTTTTGAGTCCCTGGAAATAATCTCCTGTTTCGGCCTCTTTTCTTCTGTCTGCTGCTCTTGTTGTCCCGCAGCTTCTTCTTCCCGGTCCTCCGGGTCCACAGCCTCTTGTTCTTGCTCCGGGACTTCTGTGCCTGCTTGTGTATCGTCCCCTTGCAGATTTCCAAACTCATCGGCTGCAAACATATCAAACTCTTCTTCTAGAGGGGAACTGGCTGGGATGTCTGCCTGTTCTATTTCCTTTTCCAGTTCTAGGGAACTAGAAGAAAGGATCTCTACTTCTTTTGGGAGGGAAGCCCTAGGCGTTGGTTCTGCCTTTGGCTCTTTTATGTGCTTTCTCTTCCTCCAGGTGATCAAAGGCGGCCCCGCATCTGCTATTACCGCTGCCTCCAGAGGATCCACCCCCATCGCCTTCGCCATTAAGGTAGCCAGTGATGGGGAGGAAGGAGGATGAATTGTTCTGGCCATTAGCGGGGGAGTGGCAAGCCTTGTGATCAATTGCTCCCTCATTTGTTGGGAGGCCGCTACAGATTGCCTAATTTGCTCTTGGATGGGGACTTTCTGCGCGGGGGAAGTTGTCTCTATCCCTTTTCCTTTATCTGCACCTTGTGCAGAAGTCTCGGCCCCCGGAGTCAACCTTAGTACTGGTGGTGGTGCTTTTGTTACCGGCCGGGAGGCCAGGCGAGCACTCCCGAGGCATGCCTTCTTAAAATAGGCATGACTTCTCTCGAGCACCTCCCGAGTGAAGTCCTCAATTGTGTGGTCCTCCTGGACACCCCAATTCATTGGCGCCAGGGGCAGTTTGTCTATCCCCTTCTCTTTGTACTGGGGATCTATAGTGGGGGCATCATCCGAAAAGCCTGCCGGGAATCTCCGGAGCCTTAGCTCCTGCATCATTCCAGCCATCATCCTATCATAATGCTGTCTGCGCACATCTATATCATCCTGGCGATCTGCCCAGAAGTCTTCCATGTGTGCGTGGTGGGGGTCCGCAGCCCGGGGCAGTGCCGTTGCAATTCTGCCATGCGGATCAAAATTCTTCCGCGCCAAATAAAATTCCTGCAAGTTGTAACTTTGAAGCTCATTGTCTGCCTCCTTTGCGGCAGCCAGATTATAGGTGTAGTTCCCACAGGAGATTGGGAACGAAATGTTTGGGACCTTCTTGTGGGCCAAGAGGGCATGCAGCTCCATCATCTGCCGGCAGTATTCCAGCAGCATGATCTTGTCCCCACAATGCTTGGGAAACAAGTAGGGTTTCCCGGAGAAGCCAGCAACCCTAATGTATGTGTGCTGCTGGAACTGGATGTAGTAGTGTCCATAACTACTAACCAATTTCATCGCCTCCTTAGACAGGCGGTACCCAGCATCCCGGGTGGGTGTGAGCAAATGGTAGTAAATGAAGGAGTCGTTTACCCGGCAGTAACAGGGGAAGTTGGCTTCCCATTGAATCTGTGGGAAATGGTCCCACGGTGCTTTCTGTCCTCGGCCAAGCCTGAGAACGCCATCTGTAAGTAGGCCATTGGAGTGGGGCCTCTGTTGGGCCAAAGCCTAGAAAACATAAGAAGTCATGTAGAACTTATTCTCGTTCAGCTGTTGGAACTGGGAGTTGACGTGGTTGGAGATAATGGTCGCCCAGTCAAAGAATTCTCCCTTAGCGGAGATGCCCAGGAGGAAATAATACATCCACTTTGCAAACTCCTGGGCCAAGGGCTACCCAAATACCCGGGCCAATGCAATCATTCCCATTTGGATGCTTTCCTTGAATTCAGAGCGGGGGATATTTATCTTCATTCTCTTTGGATCCCTCTTTGGGACCTTTAGCCAGTGAGTGTTCATGTACACCCGGGCGATGTCCTCCAGTTGGTTGAATTATTTCAAGGCCTCTGTCCTCGTGAGCACCGAGGACCTCTCAAATTGCGGGATTCCCAGGCCAACTTGGAAAGTAACTGGGTCAAGAGACACTAGTGGAGTGGGGAATCCCGACGGTTCTGCTGGTACTAACATGACGGCCCGAACGGAAGAGTTATAGTGGGCTGCCAGAGTAAGAACAAGCTCCGGAGACTGCACGGAGCATGGGAAGCAAGCTGCCCGAAGAATTCCAGAATCTCCAACGTTAGTCACAATGGTATCTCCAGCCTGTCGCTGTATATGCATTATTTTTACTAGAGCCTGCATTTCTGCCCAAGTTTCGACACTAGGGTCGGTCATAAATTTCACTTGGGACTCAATCTTTGAGCCCACAATCTCCTCACCCTGCATATACTTCATGGTGAGGGGGACCTTTGCCAGGGCCTTCTCTATCTTAGACTTTGTCGCTGCCCTGGTCTCGGTAGTGGATGGCAACTCCGGACTTCCGGGAGGAGATGAGGCGGATGCTTCAGACATGGTTGTGAAGTGAAGTCCGGACCTGCGAGACAAAGCGACCATCAGAACATATTTATCAAAGTAAACAATAACTCCGAGGTCCAGAGTTCTTACCACCGCGTCGTTTACTTTTCCTGAAAAGTTAGTTTTTTGCACAAGTATCCGAAAAGCAAAACATGATCTTAGCATTCTTTATTATATCTCCGGGTCCGGGAAATGTGGTCACACTTGACGAAGATATGGGGTGAATGGCGGAAAGGGGGGGGCCGAAGCCCGAAGAAATGACTGTTAGTAAAGTAGAATGTGGAAGCAGGTCCACGTGGATGCCACGTGTGCTAGCATTGAATGGATGGGATGGCACTGGCGGCGGAGTCGATTGTTCGAACGCGCGAAAAGGGAAAGCCACTTGGCCGGAAGTAATTGCGTGCATGGGAAATAAATAAGGTTCTGATAGCCTTGATGGAGGAGAGAGAAAACTGCCTATTTGAAACTGGCGACGAGCCGAGTTTCGAACAGGTGGTTTTCTGCCTCGAAGCAAATTTGAAGCGAAAAAAACCAACAGCAAGGGTGACTCGACCAGCTCGTCGAGCCACCTGAAAGGATATACAGAGAGCTGAAGGGTATATACATGGAAAGGAGGGATATATACAAGGGTTGCTTACAGAAATATACATATATACATGAATATACACGCGGATGACCCCCGCAGGAGAAACCAGACAAAGCTGAAACGAGAATATACAACTATTTACACCATGCACACGCTATTTACAGGCTATCTACAAATGATTTACAAAATATTTACAAACTATTTACATCTGCACAGAAGGCGGACAACCTTCTGGCAGAGCCGAGCCACCAGCATGCGGCAAAACCAGAAAGCCAAAGAAACAACAGAAACCAGAAAGCAAACGAAAACAAAGCAAACAAAAACAAAGACAACAAAAATGAAGAAAACCCAAAAACGAAAGCAAGAAGGAAGAGAAGGGAAGCAGAGAAACCAACCTAAAAATGCAGAAGGCGAAGGAAGGGAAGATTACCAGGAGAACTCTGTAACAGCTTCGAATCGTCAAGCTATCAAGATCACCACCACGGAGCACTAGCGTACGTCTGAGAACAGTAGAAGGTGTTAAGCTTTGATTATCGCAAATCTCTCTGTAACTGCTCTGCTAATCACTCTGAAAATCGCTCTATTTCACTCTAAGTGCTTCAAAGATTTTAATCATGGTAAGTGTGATAATGACAGGCGAGTCTATATATACCCGTGGTAAAAGTAATCCTCCACACTCCAGAAATTTCAGGTTAAGCCAAAACACCCGGACTCCGGGCCCGGGGATTCCTTGCGATGATATTCCTAAGACTTAGGAACATCATCACAAAGAATCCTGGAGTCCGGAATCAAACTTCCAACCAAAAGGAAACCTCCGGGATCCCGGAAGGGAAAAATAAACCAAGGAAACGACACACTCCGGGGAAGAAAACCCCGGAGAAAGAAAGCAAAAAAAAGGAAAAGAAAGACAAGGCAAAGCCGCAACAAAAGGCAAAGCCAAAGAAAAAAGGGGGACCCAACATTTTGCACACAAAATGTAGGGACGGAGATGCAGGGCATAACAGAATGGAGAATCATCAAATCAAACTGATCCAAAGAATGTCTATATAAATTCAGGACCAAGAAATCTTACATGCAATAACTATGGAAAGCAAGGCCATACATCAAAAGTATGCAAAGGCAAAATGAAAGGTATTCCTAAATCTACATCTTCATTCATAGGATTTTGTTATAAATGTAACAAGAAAGGACATAAAGCATATGAATGTAAGTCTAAGATGAAACAAACAAAGAAAGAAACCTACATGGACAAATACTATCCTACTTGCAAAATTAATGCGTACACAACTCTTGAATGCTGGAAAAAGAAAAGGAAAGCATGGAAGTCAAAAGGTCAAGAAAATCCCTATCAATCGAAGAGATTCGGTAACCAGTATGTATGGGATTACAACACTTGGACAAATTATATAGCATGTGGAATATTTGGTCACATTGCTGCAAATTTTATGAGATAGTCGACTAGAAAGTCTAGAGGCTAGACTAACCCCAGAATGGCACGCTTACACTTTCATAAAGTTGGTCATCTCAAGAAAGACTGTAGAGATCGAATGACAGAGACCAACACATATCCCAATGGAAACACCATTGTAGACATTCGAAGGGAAAGAGACAAAATGTGGAGAAAAGCTTCAAACAATGATGAAGTTGGATCGAGCAATGCAAATGGTGACACCCTATCCAATGGATCCGGTGACATCACCACCCCCACCTAAGCAGAACAAGTAAGTATGGAACTACATTACCCAAGTTATTATTTTACATCAGTTCCATAATTTTTTGATAAAATGCCAAATTAGTATAAGTAAAGATGCATCATGGTACTACTTGTTAAAATCTATGATAACTATACTATCGGGCATACATACCAAAATCTGTCAGTACACACTCAAAGCTGAGACTGCCTACACTTACCGAGAAGCATTGATTAAAATTAAATTTGCTAGTATAAGCTGAGCATCATTGGTAACTGAGCAAAGTGAACAAGTTTTTTGCAATACCAAAACCCGTTGATAAATGCAAGAGGTATAGCGACCGACCTGAAATGACATGTTGTCACCAAAAGAAAGTTGAAGTCTTAACCGACAAACTCTGTCTTCACATGCCAAGGAGTTGGTAAGCATTAATGACACACCTTTTAGGGAAAAAAGCTATAAAAGGGCAACATATTGGACTCATTGTTCACCATGACCAGAGCAGACCAATAAGAGCGATTTTTGAGTAGAAAGTGACAGTATCACAGAGCAACCACAACTCAACACAAAGAACTCCTAAGAAGATCAGAAATAACACTTGGTGTAAATAGTAAATTCTACGATAACCGACAACTATATTTCATGCATTTCACAGAAAGCCCTAAAATCTGAAAAATGGCCACGAATTCAAGAACTGTGAAATCAAAGAACACCAAGAAGGATGAGTTCAAGCTCATCAAGAATTTGGTATGTGAGGAACCAAACAACAAGATTCACCCTGAGGTTGCCTCACAACCCGATGATGTTGGAGCATTCTCACAAATACCAGCTAGGGTTTTTCTCATCAAGGATGTTTGAGCATTTATAGACTGCAAGATTGAAAAAATAGGTGATTCAGAGGTTGAGAAAGCTTATAAGAAGTTATGCAATGAAGATGGAACTCTAAAAGATGAGCATAAACATATATAAGTGAAAGGGCTCACTAATGCCCTAATGTTCCCAAAGGTCTTCAAAACTGAGTGGATTCGGTTAGTACTAAGCCGAATGCACAATCATAAACTTTGGCTAGATGAACTGAAGATTATAACCCGAGATGTTACCCATGCTGTCACCGGTTACCCTGTAACAAAGAAGGTAAAAGCACTGAAGCATCCACCCAAGGCCAAGACTGAAAAGATCATAGGAGCCAAATGGGATGGCAGAGGATTGAAGGTTTCCACCATTATCGATGATGAGATGAAATTTGGTGCATACGTTCTAGGCTACAAATTCTTCCAAGCTAGCAGGATGAACAACATAGCATCCGGTGTAGTAGACACAGAATACAAAATTGTGAAGAAGGGAACACAGTTGGACTTATCTGAACTTCTACTGAATCACCTAGAAGATAATTTGAAGACTATAAGGAATACGAAGTTAAACACATGTAAGTTTGGCTCACTCATAATGTGAATTTTCTTCTACTTTCAAGAAACATTCCCATTAGAAGGAGATGTGAAATCAGATAGCACAAAACCGGTCACCATGCAGATAAGTGAACACATAGCCTCACTGGGAGATAATTTTGAGATAGTCATAGATGAATACTTTAATGTATTCAAGGACCGAATGTAGAAGAGGGTACGGATCCCTGGGCAACTCATTGAGAAGTATAAAGATGAAATATGTTTCATGATTGATATAGATCATTTATATATCAAGCCTATTGTACCGAGGACAACATGGATTCAACCATTAGAATATGAGATAAACATTGATCTTGCATCTAAAGAAATTGATGTCTTGTTAAATGAACCACTAGATAAGAAACAACCTAAGTTTGGAACTTATGAGGAGGCCAAAACAAGAATAAAATCTGGCTTGGTTGTTAAGAAAATTGTCAGGAAAAAGGACAAAATGGTAAAGAACCTCAAGAAGATACAGTCGAAAACAAAGGAAGAAACCGAGTAGGAGGAAGAAACTAAAGGACAGCTACCTATTGGTGAAGCTAAAGAAAAGAATGACTCTGAGGCCACAGAGTCAGATTCACCACCTCCTCCACCAACCAAGAAGCCAAGGACAACAGTTGCTTCTAGAACAAGAAGCCAAACATCTAAGGATTCAACTCCTTCACTTTTGAAGAAAGGAAAGGTCAGAACATACAAGAGGAAAGTGGCCACACTGAAGAGAGGGACAAACAAAAGAGTAAGAAAGATAATTAGAACCCAAGAAGATATTGAAGACGCCAAGAAAGATGAAGTTGTAGAGGCAGAAAATGTCAAGGTTGAAGCTCCAGAGAATATTGATGGCATTTGTAAATATTTTGCAAATTTAGGATCTATTACAGATTCGAAGATTAGAATATGGTTGAAACTAGATCCAGAAGATCAGAACAAAGTTGAAGACACCACCATAGGAAAAATGTACAAGTTCAAATATGTACCGATTTAGTTTGAAAGCAATAATGTACCAAGGGAAATCTTGGATAGACTATACTCCAGATGGACATTTTCTTTGAAGAGTGAGAAGGAAATAAGAGAAAGAGTAATTGTTACTCTCATGCCTTCTGAATCCAAGAAGGAAGAAAATTATGAGATGATGGAGAACCACAAAAAGGAATTATCGCCGAAGTTGAGAGCCTCCAAATTTCTTGAAGGGAAGCTTATAGAGCTTGAACAAGAAAGCCACAAGAAATGGTGTAAAATTCTAAATAGACCTAATAAGGAAGAAAACCCCACGATAGACCTACAACAGAAATATGTTGATAAGGCAACTCAAGAAAAGATCTTAATAAAAGATACATAAGATGATACATCTGTTGAGTTAGACAAGGAAGAAGAAGACGCAACCGGCAACAAAAATATGGATGTTGCAGATGATTCATGGCCTGACACCAAAAAGGACAACATTGTGGATAACATTATCATTGAAATTATCGATGATCCAGCAGAAGAAGTAAATAAAGATGAAGATTTCAATGATACAAAGGACACAACCAATGAGCAGGACACGACGGTTGATACTGCATAGGTGAACATACCAAGCAACATGCCAATATTGATACAAGCTATCAATATTCTACAAGAAAAAGACAAGTCACCTAAAAAATAAACTTCTGAGGATGCAGGGGAAGAGGAAAATAAAGACAACACCGATGATCAGAAAGACATCAAAGACACTCACATAGTAACTGATACTAACAAGGTTATAGGAGGAGATTCAAAACAGGCAGATGGAGACACAAAAGAGAAAGATGCACAAGAAAATATAGATGAAGTACATAAGGACACCAATGAAGGAGATAAACCTAAAGATGGCACTCCTAGGGAAACTAACAAAGTTACTACCAAAAATGTGAAGGTTAATGTGGAGACGTCTACAAACACCTGACAAGCTGAAACTGAATCAAAGCAGCAAAAAGAAGCACAACAGGTAACTTCATCAAGAACAACTGACAAAGACGATAAATTGGCAATGGTACTGCATTCAAGTGCAACACAAAAGAAGAAGAATAAATCCAAAAAGAATAAGTTGGAGGTCACTTTGGATGAAATCATTGAGATACCAAAATGTGACCCAACTACACTTGATTATGAAGCATTGAAAGAATACGGTAAAATATGCCAAAGGAAGGCATTACAGGAGAAGCTGAGGAAACAACACTGAGACTCAATGGTACTAGAAACAACTAGGGACATCTTGCACCAAATTGTTCCCGATGTTGATAGTGATCAAAATAATCCAATTCTTGATCAATTAGCCACTCTCACCAAAGCAATAACAACACAGAATATTGATGCAAAGAAGGCAATTGAAGAGAGAGCTGAGAAGAAGTACCAGTAGAAACTAATTGAGAACATCAGCCAAGAAGTGGCAGTCAACAAGGTAATTAGTGAATTAGATCCAATCATAACTAAAGATATTTCCTTGATCCAAAAACTAAGCACATTGGAAAAGTTCACTAAAGAGAATAGTGACAACATAGAAAAGTTAGATACATATCTAGCTAACAATGCTCAAAGCTTAACCACCTATGGAGACAATGCACTAAAGTTGCATTATGAGAAGATCATTGAAATAAAGAGGTTAAGGTGGGAAATGTGGGAAGCAGAGACACACTTCAGGGAAGAATTCACCGAGCTCCAAGCTTAACTTCTACCGAATCTAACATTGCTTCAATAGCACATTAGTTCAGCAAGGCAACTGATAGAAACTCCTAAGATGTCTGTAGCAGACAACATCTATGATATGCACTCCAAGATCACACTTGAGCACATGGATCTAGAGAACTTGAAGGAAAAATGGGAGAAGATTATGGAAGACATGAAGTCTTCACACTCCCGCATTTTTGATGAAATCTAAGGTATAGACCTTTGCCCTTAATATCAAAAAAGGGGGAAAATGATATGTATTTAGATGGGCAAATGATATATGGAAAATGATATGTATATGTATATTCATATGGGAAAATTATATGTACAGATAGGCATACATTAGGTGATAATATTATTCATGTAAACTTAAATGGATTTGTATCGGCAATAGGAGATTGCATTTACCAGGTCAAATTGTAATTTTCTATCATTCTAAAAAGTGGAGCAAAGTGTAAAAATCCTTTCAAGGAAGGTGGATTTAATAGTCCAACTACAAATCTCTTAATCGAGTGCACACTCAATAGTGTTGCTAAGCTCTTAACCGAGTAGACTTTAACAGGTCTCCACAGATACTCTTAACCGGGTAGATCATCAGAAGTGATAAAATTGTAAGCCTTAACTGACCCCTTCCAATCTGCAGATAGTGAAGATTTTGTGGGTGCCATACCCACCGCATTTTTTACTTCCTAACATGAGTTTTCTGCGATACCATATCATGTGTTATGTGTCAATTACTTTCATGAATGTTTCTATGAATGTTCACATGTATGTTAATGTTATGAATGGATATAACTCACATCAAGATAGTATAGATCAGATGAATGGATATACAATTGATTACAAAAGGTTAATTGATTAAAGGATACAAAATTTTTAGAGGTACTAATTCACCCCTCCCCTCTTAGTACACACTTCCCATTAATTCCAACAGTTAGCATGTCTAGAATTGATGTAGAATGGCTTTTATGCACAGTTCCAGTAGTCTCCTTGCATATTTAATCAGAGATGGTAGATCCACCAAATCACTGCTTTGGGTGCCATTTGATCATTCAATGTTTTGATCTAAACTCTTAGGAGATTTCCTTACCCACTGCTAACTCATCTGAGTTCTGATTTTTGAAACTTTTTCTTTGCCTTTCTCAAAACCAGTATCCACTTTTTCTCTGTTCATACAATTCTTGATTAGATGACCAAGTTGTTTACATACATAACATCGCTTAGTAGGATTACTTTTTATGAGCTGAGTCTTTACACAATTTGCACCAATATGCCCATATTCACCATAGTGACAACATCTTCCCATCTATTTTAATCCCAACCAAAAATTGCTTTAGCTAGTTGTTCAGCAGGGTTCCATTTCTTAGTTCTGCACTCGGAAGATTTGTTACAATTGAAACATTTTCCTTCAAACTTAGGTTTCTCAGTGCACTCGCTTGCCCTATGTCCATGTTTTTTGCATCTGTAGCATTTACTATTAAACTTTGATTTTCCATTTCTCCAACACTTGTTTGTTGTGTGCCCTGACTTGCCACAATGAGTACAAGTATGTTTGTTGTTCTTTTGAGTTCCTTGTTGTGAGGATTTACCTTGTTCAGTATAACCTAATCTAGTTAGTCCATGATGTCTGGTTTGAGTTTTCTCTGTCAACTGATCCATGCTTACCTGTGAATTCATTATACTTTCATTTGTTTTCTTTTTAGTTTTGAGATCATTCTGCAGTCTTTCATTTTCTGTCCTCAGATTCATAACTTCTTGATTTACATTATTGAGTTGATTTATCATATCTCCTTGCTGAAGTGACAAATGATGGATTTTATTTTCTTTTTCTTCTAATCTTTTACTCAGCAATCTTTTATCTTCTTGTGCCATTCTTTATCATTTTATGCTTGATTCTTTTGTTCCATTACTTCACATATTCCGACTGAATGAATTTCTTGTTCTCTTTTCAACTTTTTAACTTCTTCATGTAAGTTGAGATTATTTCAAAGTAGGTCTTCAATTGATGCATCTACTTCTTCAGAACTTATTTCTTTGCATAAGTCTTCAATTCTTTCTTCTATGTAAGTTTTGTCATTCATCTATACTGCTAAATCTTTTCTTCTTTTTAGAGAAAGAGAGAGCTACTCCTTGAGTTTCTTGATCTGATCCATGGCCATTTGTAGATCTGTCTTTTCATTTTCAATGGATTTCTCCAATTTGTATATTTCTATTGCCTCTGATCTTTGCTCAAGATGTTAAAATTCTGTTAAGATAACCTTTAGCTCTGATACCAATTATTGGAAATATGTTGAGGCTAGGTGATTGAGAGGGGGGGTGAATCAGAAACCAATAAAACTTAATCATTTTAATCCTTTATTAGATTATCCAATTAGATTGCATGCATGAAATAAAAAGCAATAAAACACCCACAACACTTGGCACAATATTTGATTACCCAAAAACCTTCCAAATAGAAAGAAAAACTGGGGTGGCTATGGTACCTGTGAGATTTATTATTGCAGTATAAATTTATCCTGTTGAAGCTTACAATTGACCACTTCTGATGGCCTACCCTGTTAGGAGCAATAAGGACTGTTAGGTCCACATTGTGAAAGGATTTGGTACAATATAATTCACAAATCCAACTCTGTTAGGAGATTTGTAAAGGACTGTTAAGTCCACCTTGTTAGAGGATTTTTTTGATGCACTTGTTAGGATAAACCAGTAGATTATCTTCAATGCAACTCTGATTTGTTGAAATAAGATCCAATGATAAAAACTAATCACTTGAATATGATGAATGAGTCTCTGATGTTCCTTATATTGTGTTAGCCTCTTAAACAATTTTCCACTTCATATACGCATACACACTTCTACATATATATTTGGACAAACAAAATACCTTATAATTATAACTTATCCAAATCAAATACTTCTGTAAGTCGGCTTCCATAAGATAAATTAATATCAAACAATATAAGCTAAGTTGGCCCAAAATTGTTACTCAGGTCCAGTAGTCCACTCGGGCAATATACTGGCACTCAGGAATTATGCTATCACTTGGACAACATACTAAACTCTAGCACTCAGGCTACTCTGTGTACTTGGGTCATATTGATCACTTGGGTAATATTGATTACCACTGTCTGCTCGGTCAACACTGCCACTGCTTGGGTTACATTGTAACAGCTCGGGTTGCACTGCTGGCTCAGTCAACTCTGTGATGAATAAGTGTTTTGGCACTAATTGACAACATGTCTTGCCATAAGATCATCAATCATATCATTAAAAATTGTGGTCATTACCCTTTGATAAGTAGCTCCATCATTTGTAAGGCCGAAGGGATTGACATTCCAAAAAAATGTACCCCATGGGTATGTGAAGGTTGTTTTATCTTTATCCTCTAGTGCTATATGAATTTGATTATATCCACTAAATCCATCCATAAGATAGAACATAGAGTGTCTTGCTATCAAATCTACTATAGCATCAATACTAGGTAATGTAAAATCATCCTTTGGGCATGCCAAGTTAAGATCTCAAAAATCCATGCAAATTCTTATTGATTTATCATGTTTTGAAACTGACACAATATTGTATATCCATTTGGCATAAGCTATAACCCTAATGAATCCCACTTTCAACAATTTTCCAGTTTTACTTTTACTGGCAAGGCTATATGAGGATGCATTTTCCTTAACTTTTGTTTCACCAATTTAACTCCTGGCCATCTCACATTGAGGTGATGCATGATAAAACTTGGATCTAACCCCAACATATCTAAATAAGATCATGCAAAGTTAACTTGTTTTTCCTTAAAGAATTTGATGAAGTCTTCCCTTTCAACTGGAGTTAAAGAAACTACAAGGTGTATGAATCTTTGATCTAAATCGATGACAATGTTAACCTTTTTTGTTGGTTCAATCAATATAGGAGATCTCTCTTCATCATGTGCTGGTAAGGTATCCAATCTTTCTTCCTTAGGCACCACAATTGGGTTTTCACCTTCAGAAACATCCTTTATTTTTACTATTTTTGGGTCTAATACTGCCACATTGTGGTTTTCACCACTAGACCACTTCATTTTTTTTTATTTCTTTTCTTTATTTGTTTTTATTTTAGATTGAGAGATTGGTCCTTTTCCTCCACTACTATACTTTGATCAAATTTTTTGGTGAAAGAGGGTTCAACTGCATTTAGGTATAAGGCCACAGATTTGTCATTGGGAAAGTAGAGTATGTCATTTGGCTCATTTTGGTCCCAATTAATTAGTTCGGGATGGATAAGAGATAAAGATTCATTGGGAAAATTGGTATCCACGGGATTTAGGGACATGACTTTGTTAGAGGGTTCATATATTGTATTGCTCAAATCAATGTCATGTGCTTGTTCAAGGTGTTCCATAGAAGTTGGATCAAAATTCTCCTCACTTGAGTCCTCTTGGATTTCTATGGGATAAAAATCTTGTAGATTAAACTTAATGTTTGAATATCCTACCCACTAAGGTACCCATGGATCACCCACCCATGGATTTTCATTTTATGCTTGTCCTAAATTTGGTGCTTGAGAATCATTTGGTACTTGAGTAGAACTTGATCCTTGGTCCATATTGGATTGTTTTTTTGTACTATATGTAGGATAATAAGTATCTATGACATACACTTTGACAAGAAGCTTCAAATAAATAATCCCATTCATATTCACCGGAGTCATCTTCACTTTTGGAACCTACCATATGGACATGTTTATAGAAATCTTGGACATTGCTTGAACTACTTCCTTGCTCTTGGTATGCCTAATTTTTTATCCTTATATCTCCAAGGAGGTTGTATGGGCTCTACCAAACCTCTATTTCAAATGCCTAAGGGTCCTCTTCCTTTATATCTCATCTTTTGCATAATGTGAAAACCCTTACCATATTGATGTGTTTGAGTGCTCACATTTTGGACCCTTTCTTCATGGGAACTTGAAGCCTCCTCATCTTTGTATAACCACTTTAAAACTTCATTATCTTCTTCCTCTTTTGGTGGGTTTTCACTTGCTCTCACAAAATGAGCATTATATTGTTGATTTGTATGAGCACTATTTGGGCTCCCATGTTATTTTGGAGGAGGTAAATCAAAAAAGGACATAAAATATTATCCCATGCCCTTTTGATGGATTCAACATTGTTTCTCAAATTTGTGCATCAACTTAGTCATCTTTTCATAATGTGTTTCTTTTACTCCTCCATTTTTCAGCCCTAGAGGGGTTTGGATCTCCCTCTTTATTTGAAACCCTTAAATTAGCATCTTTGTTACTTGTGTCTACAAACCTCACTTTTTCCTTTCCCTTAGTCGATGTAGATGTGCTAGTTTTGTCATGATTCAAGTTAAGGACCAAAGTGGAACTAGGACCATATTCTTGTTTTTTATCATTAGGAGCACTTGGGGTAGCCCCTTCACTATTATGTGGGATGAATGTCTCATTCATAGGTTTAACAATGTTGCAATATTGAAAAGGATTCACATCACCACTTATTTTAATTTCTTCACCCATGTATGGAAACTTTATACATTGATGATATGTTGATGGTGCCGCTTGTATTTCATGTATCCATGGCCTCCCTGACAAAATGTTATAAGTTAACTTCATATCAAGAACTTGACAAATGGTATCCTTTTTTATTGGTCCCACTTGAATAGGAAACACCACCATTCCTTTAGAAGACCTTTCCTCATCATCATAGGTTTTGATAGTAATTTTCTTCTTTGGATCCATGGGACCTTCAAAAAATCCTAGGGCTTTGACTAGACTCAAAGTGAAAGTTTGAAACCAACTCCTCCATCAATGAGGACCCTTTTGACATGATGCTTTTGAATCAAGGCCTCTATATGTAATGACATATTTTGAGGATGATGGATGGACATGTCATCTTGTTCAGAAAATTATAAACAATGAGGTTCTATAAGATGACCCACCATGTTTTGAAACCTATCCTCATCTAGGTTATCGGGAATGGTTGTTTCCACAAGAGCCTTCACTAAGATTTCCTTGTGATTTGGTGAAAGTTTCAATAACTCAAGAATAGAAATTTGAGCGGGAGTCTTTTGTAATTGATCCACAATATTGAACTATCATTGAGAAGAAGTTTGATTAGGACCAAAAGTCTTAGGAATATCTCCTTGTAAAGTAACCTTCGATGCTTGCCCCCTAGTAACCACATTAGAGGTTTCCTTTGATGGTGGATCTTTCACAACAATAAAATTGATAGTGTTCTTGTATCTTTTTAAGGAATTAATGACATTATCATAGCTATGTGCAAAATTTACTTTGTTATTACCTCCTTTGTTATTTTGGTTACTATTCAGAGAATCTCCCTTCTCATGATTGAAGAAAGGGGTTTTGAAAGCCACATGATCTTCATTATTTTGTGTCCCTTCCACCTTGATGACTCAATTATCTATAAAATCTTGTACCTCATACTTTAGTCCCATGCAATCATTTGTCTTGTGCCCTCTATTTCGATGATATTCACAAATATTAATTTCATTCCACCATGAGGGTTTAATTTGAGGTTCATAAGGCCTTGCCTCCGGTAAAAAAATGATTTTTTTAGCAATGAGAGTCCTTAGAGCATTTTTGAGTGGTTCACCCAAGGGTGTGAACTTCCTCCTTGGTGACGAGGTAAAGAAAGATCATGGCATGTTAGCCTCTTGTTTGTTTGACAAGTTGTTGGTATTAGGGTTGTTGTTATCATTAAATGGAACCTTGTGTGCTTGGTTCACATTATCAGATTGGTTGGAAGATCTTGTGATAGTAAAAGGAGTAGCTTTCAAATTATGTTCCTTAACAACCCCATCATTGACAATGCCCTTGTTGGTGTTCTTAAGCCAAAAGTGGTTGTTATTTGTTGAAGTGCGATTATGATTGTTGGGGTTGTTGTGATTGTTAGGAGAATTTTAAGTTTCCTTATAGAACTTGATTTCTCCATTCTTCAACAAAACTTCTTCGGTTGTAAGTCCATTTTAAATCATATCTTGAAAGGAATGTGGACATTGCAATTGCAATCGATATTTCATCTTTGTGTTCAAACTATTCATAAAAATATCCATCTTTTCTTTCTCATGTATACTTCTAGGGTATCGAGAAAATATCGCCCTCCATCATTGCAAGAAAGTCAAGAATGCTTCCCCATCGCATTGCTTCGTGTTACATAAGTTAATAATCATGACCTCATGTTTATGTTATATAAATAATGAGTTACAAACTTGGAAGCTAGCTCTTCAAAAGTTCAAATACCAGATGGTAACTTGGAAAACCATTCCATTGCTTCTCCTCCCAAACTTTTTGGAAACAAGCTCATTAAATAGGTGGTATCGTGCATGAATTCCAACCTCAAAGCACAAAATTACCTTTAGTGATCTTATGGATCAGATGGCCCCTCATACTTTTCATACTTAGGGAAAACTGCATTCATGGGGAATGGTACCATAATTAAAGATTCGTCAAATGGAAATGGACATAAAGCCTCAATTGAAAATGGCTTAGGATTCATGCTTTTATTCATACTATCCAATTGTATTTGAAATAACTTAAATTGTTTATTCATGATGTCGATTGGATTAGCCTCATCTTCTTTCTTCTTCAATTGATCGACATCATAATCATGGGGAATTTTCACCCCTGCTTGTGCTAGGTCGAAGAAATACTTCTCCCTATCTCTTTCTAGGACTTCATCCATGATCTTCATGAAGAATGGACTTTGCACCGCCTCATCTACCCTTTCTTCGGTAGCCTCCTCTTCTTGAGGGTCCTTATTTCCTCCATTGTTATCAATTCCTTGGTTATTAGGGTCAATTCCTCCTCAATTACCCCCACCATTTTTGGCATATTTGTTTATTTCATTTGTTAGTGGTGTCCTTGTTAACAAGATTAATAAGACTGGGATCCATTTTTCCAAAGGGGAAGGACATCCTACTTGGTTCCGATTCTTTTTTAGGTTCAACCATTTGTTGTGAAGAAGTGAATGTGTCACTTGGAAAAGGAATTTCTTGCCTAAGATAGGTCCCATCAGTTTTCAAAGAGGACTTGATATAACGGGATCTTGTAAAATATGACATTAGCATGGAGCAAAAATTCTTGGCTTATCCCTAAAAAAATTATTTTGAATTCCTTAATATGAGGGGATCTGACCAATCCAAAATGATGTACAGACAGAACTCCGAAAGGGTATCCAGTTATAAATTCAATTTTTTTTCCAAACCCTTGGGAAGTAACCCATGTTTCAAAGTGTCAGTTTGTAAGTACTACTTAAAGGTATAGTATGTGCTGCTTCAATGTATAATACATGTTCACTGGAAAACAACAATGCACTACTTGATTTTTGGTAAGCACTATTTGGCTGTGTAAATGCGCCAATTAAGTTTTCAAAGAACTGCTTGAATGTTCACATGCATTGTTTAAATGTATGTACATGCCACTTTAGATTTCAAAGCATCAGAATAATGTTTGTACGTGCCAGAAGAAGTTTTGAATGTGTCAGATAAATGTGAATGTTGCATTCTGCCACTCGTTTGATAAAGTTTCTTAAAAATTGATAAAGTGACCAGATCTTTTTGGATGTTTTTCTCTTAGAGAGAAGAGATTTCCACAATCCATGAAAATATCAGTTAACAATTTCTGGTTTTGATTGTGTTGTGAATTTTTAGCATCAAATTAAAGTTAAAAAAAGTAACGTTTCGAATCACACTCCGTGATCCATCATCAGGATGAGCAATAAGAGAGCACAGGAAAAATGATAACAGTTGCAGACCTAAACAGGTTAAAAAGGGGGAAGGGGGTGGGAGGAAAGAGGAACAAGGGC
>MU228177.1:1179324-1191881 GCA_018584345.1 Thuja plicata
TACCTTTCCATTTTTGAACTCCATCACTTTTGGCTCCAATGTTAGCAAGATAATCAGCAACCTGATTAGTCTCCCGGTAGTTGTGAGATATATGAATTGCTTCAAAGGTTTTAACTATAGATAATATGTTAAGGATTATATTCTCTATAGTCCAAGAAGGAGGATTGATTTCTTTAATGTTGTTGATTATATTCAAAGAGTCTCCTTCGAGCCATACTTTTTTGAATCCCATTTCTTCCACCAGCATGACAGTATTCAAAGCTGCCAAGGCCTCAGCTCTGTGATTTGATTGAAAACCCAAGGGAATTGAAATAGCACCGAGAAAGTTACCATAGCATAGTTACCATTGGTAAAATGTTTTAAATTGTAAATATCTAATTAAAGTTGTAATATTTAAATAGAGTAATAATTTAGTCAAATTGATGAAACTCAAAGTTAATAAAATCATTTCTTACATAAAGAAAAGATAAAAGATTATAAATTATATATTTACAATTCTAAGAATAAAAATTCGTATGAATATTAAATACAATTAAAAATAGAATTAGATTTTTAAATATTTTTCAAAAATTAATATATTAAAGAAAATTAAATATTTATTAATAGATTTTAATATAAAATCTAAGACAATCAATAAACAAATTTATGGTGAGATATATTCAAAGACAAAATTTTAATAAGAAGATAGTAATTAATATAGTCTACTCATATAATAATCAAAATATAATAAAAAAAAATAATTAAAAAAAAATCATTAATATTAACTAAAATTTAAAAACATATAATTATGTATAATTATATTTTAATAAAACCATCTATATATGTACTCATATATCATTGATAAATAAAAAAGTCAAATAATCAACTCTAACCCAATGTACTATTATGAAACATATTATATATTTTCGTTTGGGGTATAAGACAATTTATCGGTGCATGATAATTTTCGTCAATGATATTATTTCTAAAATAGATTAACATTTTAAATATAATTCTTAGTTTATAAATGCCAAAAATTCATATTATATATAATAATAATAATAATAATAATAATAATAATAATTATTTTATAAATAATATTATCAATTCATATTTTCTATAATATTTCTTATTATGTATTATATTATATTATATTTATACAATGTAAATATCAAATATTTTTTATGTAAGATAATGAAATTATATATATTTAAATATATTTATTATTAAATCTGATTTAATATAATATTATTAAAAACTATAATTAATATAATTTCTAAAAATATTTAAATTATTAATAAAAAAATTAGTTTATGAATGATGAGAGTTTATTTTTTTATACATGTACATTAAATAAAATATAATTTCTAGTAAAATTCATTATTTAGGAGTACACCACTTTAAAACTATTAATTAATTTTTTCTTTGAGAACTTGGTGGTATCTCTAAAAAATGAAAGATTATTATATAGTCTATTATACTATTGTCAAGTTTATGTTGCAAAGTCAAAGGACTATTAATTAATTTTCTCACCTTGAAACTTGTGGAATAGAAAAAATCTATTAAATCACACTAACTCTAAAAAAGAAAGAAAGATTATTTTATAGCCCACCATATTAGTTATCAATTTTATGTTTCATACATTTCAATAAGCAAGTTGCTCCTTATTTCTAGCCCCCCCTTTTTCCCCATCCCTTATTCTCATTTGCTAAAAATAGCTGTTCCACAAAAATAGAAAAAAATTCTAAATTTTTCTTTTCCCATAGTTTTTATTTTGCATAGAACACTCTACTGCTTAAATTTAAAATAATTCATCTAAATAGTAGATAGAGACATGATATTAGATTCAATAAGGAACACCTTCCATATAAATAGGGGAGAGGAGCTATAAAGTGGGGATGAGTGGGACACAATTAGTTTAATAACTGAGTACAAAAAGTGTATCAATACATATTTTTAGAAAGATTCTACTAAATTTTTAAAAGTAACCAATTATGTGATGTCATATTGACAAACCAATAAACATGACTTAGTGGACAACTATAATATTATTTTTTAAATATTTTTTTGACATCTTCATTAGAAAGAATTTTAAACTAAAAACTTGACAAATAGGGGACATGACCCTATAGTAGTTGCCCGCTTATGGGTATTCAAAGATTTCTTGTAGAGACCGTGGAATATACACTGGCCAAAATAGGCATTTACTAAAAATTAAAATGCTATTAGTACATTATGATCAGCTATTGGTACATGTGTTATCATTTATAAGGCTCCTTTAGTATTAGTAATTTAAGGGTAAACACGATAAAAAAGTAAAGTTATTGAACCCCACGGGTTAATAGGTCATCCCCCCTAAGCAGCCATACACAATTAAAAATAATTGAAATATCTAAATTAGATTTTGGAAGCTGAACATTAAATAACCTACTTTATACCAATTATAAAGGAGTACCCATTCATTACTTGTTTTATTTTAATTCACTGGCCAACAGAAAAACGACCAAGAACGTACATTTTGGGTGGTAGATACGACGACAGGGATGAGATCCCCTGAATGACATTAAATCAATTAAAATAGAGAAAATAGTACATCGAGTTGATTTTGGAAAGTTAATTTGCAAGGCAAAGTACTAAAATTGAGCTTGGTTTTGCTCCTTTGGCGGCGCAGTAAACACTCCGATTCTCCAAATATCTCCCAAAAACTCTCTCCACTCTCTGCATGTTTCCCTCCAACAATTGAACACGGAAGAAGAAGAAGAAGAAAGAATGCAAGAAACAGGCTCCCAATATTCAACAAGCTGGGAAGTGGTGAACAAGCTCAATTGCGATGGAGACTTAGATCATCTGACTCACAAGCTTCTCAATCGACTCAAGAAAAATGTACTTTCTTTCATTATCTAATCTTCTTCATTAGTTCATTCTGATATTTTGTTTTTGCTTTTTTAATGCCTGGGTATAAATTTGACATGTGGGTTTTATGAATTCAACCGAATGGTTCATTTCACCTGTAAATCTATGGTCATTTTTGGTACAGGCTCTGTTTTTGCATGATTTTTTTGTATCTGGAGTTTTGTTCAGAAAAAAAAGGGTAAGCTTAACTGGGTTTGTTTTTCCTTAAGCTGGTATAGTACCATTTTTTAATGCATGTACATTGTTTCATTACTAAGCTTCTTCATAAGTTCATTCTCATATTTTGTTTTGTTTTTTTAATGCCCGGGTATGAATTCGACATGTGGGTTATATGAATCCAACTGAATGGTGCATTTTTCTGGAAATCTACTGTCATCACATGACACACACAGAGCCGTGCATATTTTTCTACGATTGTTTTGATACAGGCTCTGTTTTTGCATGAATTTTTTGTATCTGAAGTTTTGTTCAGAAAAAAAGGGTATGCTTAACGGGATTTGTTTCTCCCCAAGCTGGTATATTTAAGTACTCTAGTAGTACCATTTTTTAGTTGTACGGGAAGAAGACAGGAAAACCTGAAACTTTTCCTACTCGATCAGTTCTTCTGTTCGGGATCCTATTTGTGGCTGGAGATAATGTAGCACCATTTGACCTTCCCAGTGTTCATGTACCTGGCATATAATATAATAATACCATGTGTGTATATATTTTTTCATCTAATTAAATGTTTAAGGCATTCAAGTTTTTCTGGATCATTATACAAAATTCGGTGATCTCCAGCCATGAATTGTTGAAGCCAAAGTTCCTCATTATACCTATTAAAAAAACCCAATATACCTTATCATATGCTTTACTCATACCGAGCTTAGTGAGCATACCTCACAAAATATCAGAAGTAATTGGGGATAGCCCCACAGCTCAATGGATGGTTGTTGGAAGTCCTTCATTTAGGAGGTCTTAAGTTCAAATCTGTATCATTCAATAAAAAAATATTGAAAGTAATCATATTAAATGTCAAAAACATTGAAAGTAATCATATTAAGCGTGTGTGAGGTTATGATTATGCTGTCTATGATCTCCCTTCTCAATGTGAACCCATTTTGTTCCTATGACATGATTGTTTCAAATGTAGCTTTGATCAGTTTGTTATGAACCGGCGAGACTACAAATGTGGGACCTCATCTCCACTAGAGTTTGAACCTTGATGACAAGAACAATAGCACAACAACTTAACCGTCACAACATGTCATTATTGAAAAGCAACATTATTCTTATTTGTAATCAGCAAATCGTTATGTTATTAATGTCTTTGTCAAACCTCTTACTTTTCTGAAATCCTCCCCCAAATTCCATATCTCTGTTCTAATGAAATGAAGGGCCAGCACACCTGGTAAAATTTGGCCTGAGAGCTTTATCGAGACTTAAATTTAAAAGTCGTAGTAGCTCTAGTTTCTTGGTGTGTGAATGGATCATTCAATGCACTGCTCATCCCATTGTTTTTGCAAAGGGGGATATCCTCTGTGATGCTAATAAATCTACAATACACCTGACTGCCTCTGATTCAATTGAATCTCTGTCGTTGACAACACTTTCGTTGGGTCTCTTTTTGAAATGATTCTTCGCAAGCTAGTAGTTCTGCATGCATCGCCATGCGTTCCTTTACCTTCAAAAAAATCATTGGAAAACATTCCATGCTCAATTAATTTCCCATTCAAAATCTTCTTCATCCTTTTAACTTAAATATTTTTGAAACACTTCTAATTCCATCTTTTAAAGATAATGTATGATAATTTTTTGGTCCCCGAGAAAAGAGCTCCATCCTTCCACCATTCCTTCAGCCTACCTAATAATCCTTATCATGCCACCACGTGCTTTCCAATTTGAAATATCTCTTGGAGGGTCTTTTGCTTGTATGACATTCATTCTAGGCAGTCATCTTCATTGTCTTCCAAGGGACGACTGGGCTCTCTTAGATTTTGCTAAAAAGTCCTTAGACACTTTCTCAAAGCCTCTTTTTTTTCTATTTGATTTCCTCCCTGGAACTTTTGATTGATGTATGTAAGATCTACTATTCATGCTCATTTGCATCAATCAAATTATCTTTTTCGTATAAGATTGTCTTGGTAGAGGTTGGGCTCTTCCTATTAAAGTGACAATTGTGTGTCGTTTGCTAGACTATTTAAGAAGATTAGAGAGCATAGACCCATATTGCTGGCAAAAAATGGTAGTAGGAGAGAAATTGGATAGAAAAAAGAGCACGTGGATGAAACAAAACAAAAAAATGGTTGAATAAGTGGGATATTAAAATGAGTGAGTACCCAAACACTAATGCGGAAATAAAAACATATGTTCAAGGCAAATTTAAGGAAAACACGTGGACTAGACATTTTGGGAGGAAAAATGAGTATTACATCAGACATTTTAATTCCACACATGGTCATTACTCAAAAGAACTACATATGTATGGAAATAAAATGGAAAGCAAAAATGTTAATTGCCCAAATATGAACTAGTTCACACTGGTTAAGACGTGAAACCGAAAGGAGGATGATACCTAAAGAAGAGCGGACAAACAAAAGATGTTGTTATTGCACTCAAGACGTGGTGGAGACAGAATGTCATTGCATCGTAGAGTCTTAGTCTACAAAGATATTCAGGCCAATTACATTGATATGCTAAATGTGGACACCTTGAGCAAGTTGTTTGAAGAAAAACCAATTATAAAGGTTGCAGTTTTCCTGATCAAGATAGAAAACAAAAGATCCAAGTTGCAAAAGGATAAATAAATCTAGTGGCGGGAGCCCTTTGTTTGGGCTTCGTTGCTTGTGTTGTTTTCTATCTATCTATGAGTCTCATAGGTTGCTTGTGTTAGTGTTTAATTCTAACTCACTGTTTCCCTTCAATTTTGGTGCGTTTGTTTTCAATCACCGTTTCTAACTTCGGTTCTAAACCATGATTTATGGATTACCAATTTTGACTAAAGGAGACCCGTAGTCTTAATTTCTTAGTGATTGTGAACTGTATCCTCCTTTCTTACGGTGGTTTTCAGGGTTTGTATTATAAATTTCATTGGTAATTACAATGTCATGGATTTGAGATTTCAATTGAAAATCTCTCTGTAATTCTCTGTTTTCCTCTATTAACTTTGCAATTTCTGTTAAGTTTTCCTTCCAGCAAGGTCTGTCAAAATTCTATATGGTATCAGAGCCTTGTGTTAGGAAGGAGAAGTACAAGCCTTTTATTTGCAGGTTTTAAAAAGCAGAGCTATATTAGAATGAGTTTTTTTTTCATTGTCTTGGGGGTTTCTTAATTTCTTTTCTGTATTCATGAATTGCAAATAAAGTTCCAAAAGGGGGTAGTCTAAGGCTAAAATGGGAATAAAATATCATCCATCTGTCATCAATTTGGAAGAAGGAAATTATAAGTCACGGTGTGATGGAATCCTAAAGCACTGTCAATGGATTCATCTATTGCCACATTTGTATGGGCTTATTCCTGAACCAAGTATATATTGGCGGAAATCTGCTTGGGAAAGTAATTTAATGACCATGTCTTAGGATTAATTGGTTTAAGTGTTGGGGACCACACATCATGGACTCTATCACACGTTGAGTGCCCTCGCACTCTTTGGGCCACTCTATGGGAAAGATATGGAGATCCGTCCGAGTCTCCATTCCCAGATTATCTAGCTACAGATATGCTTCTCTCCCTTGATGGTGATGATAATCCTATGTATGACGATGACACTAAAGAGGAACTTGCTTATTGGAAGGGTCTTGATTGTCTTGATTACATAGAGACATCTCAAAATTTTCCTATTTCTACATCTCCAGTATTGGAAGCCATTCGGTCACCTCCACTTGCCAGTTTGACAGAGATCTTGGCTTCTTCAAATGCTACTTCAAATTCTCTTTAATAGGTTCATTCTTGTTCTCTAGATTCAGTTCTATAGGATCAATTTCTATTAGACATCTCTTTTTGTGTTTGTGGAATCACCCATTTCGGATCTAAATGACACTATTAAGTGCACATCTTCCCTTTAATGAGGGCGATTCTTCTTCAATAGTTGTAAGGGAACATTTTGATCCTCTTCCTCATTCTCTACATTATCATTCCTCGCAATTTGATATGAGTGTGGATAGCTTGGCACAACATTTGAAGGAGATCTATTTGCCTTCTGAGGAGATACATAGGTCTTTTGATTGTGCTCTACATCAGTTTCTAGGAGATTTTAGATTGTCATCTTCAACAATGCTTGAATTGCTTATGACAGCATTCAACATCAACATGGAGATCACTGAGCGGAGTTTGGAGATGTCATACATCTTGAGGTTTCTTCCTACATATTCCTTTCAGGATTGGGGAGACTTCATTCATACATCTTTGGTTTTATTTCTTCCAAATAGGAGGAATGTTGTTCGACGATTATGGAGCACCTTCTACATCTAGTTTCAAACATCTACCATTGACTACACATTGTGGAGGGCTACATCTCTTGCATTTCACTTTCTGCGAGACCTTCTAAAGGTGAAGGATACTGTAGCACAGAAGCTACCATGTAGATTGAGTGTAATTTTGAGGGGGGGTTTTGTTCCCACTGGGTTTTCCCTCTTTCCTCATTTCTTTCATTAGGATTTTTCTTTTCTCCTTAGTTAGAATTAAGGGGGGTGTTAGTGTTTAATTCTAACTCACTGTATCCCTTCAGTTTTGGTGCATTTCTTTTCAATCACCGTTTCTGACTTAGGTTCTAAACCGTGATTTATGGATCACCGGTTCTAACTAAAGGAGACTTGTAGTCTTAATTTCTTAGTGATTGTGAACCGCATCTTCCTTTCTTATAGTGGTTTTTAGGGTTTCTATTATAAATTTTATTGGTAATTGCAGTGTAATGGACCTGAGATTTCAATTGAAAAGCTCTTTGTAATTCTCTATTTTCCTCTATTTACTCTGCAATTTCTGTTAAATTTTCCTTCCAGCAAGATCTGTCAAAATTCTAGAGCTTGGCCTTGTAGACGTTACTAAAAACTTTTATTCATTGAATCATCCTCCAAATCCATCTCATGAATGTCACATATTAAAATATTAATTTAATAGAAAAATTAAATACCTTTTCACGTAAAATAATAAAATTATATATTTAAAAATAATAATAATTTAATCTTATTTAATATAAATGTTATAAATAAAATATAATAATTATCATAGTATTTCTAAAATAATTTTTTTACACTATCTAATTATAATTATAATGTAATATAAAATTTCTACAAAATATATTTTTAATATATTTGGAAAAAAAAATCTATTTGATCTAATCCAAAGAAAACAATTGATAAAATTTCTAATTTATAAATAACCAAGTTTATTTTATATAAATATATATTAAATAAAATATAATCTCTAAGAAAATGTAGTATTTACACTACAAACTTTAAAAACTATTAATTACTTTTCTCTCTTTAGAACTCATAATGGACTTACTAAACAAAAATCTCAATAGGTAGTATAAATTTTCTTATCCGTTTTGTTGACTATTCATAGGTGGTATACACTATTTAACCTGTCTTATTAAAAACAAACGTACATTCATTCATTCCCGTCAACTATAATAACCCCAAAAAACCGACTAAAACTATTCAAAATCAATTAGGTACATCTCAAATGTCTTTATCTGTTTTTGGGCTATCGAGTCTTTTGACTTACAATGTCGGCCGATCGGATTCGATAGCGAAACATTAGGCTCAAATAGATTGTGAAAAATTCTTTTGATTCACTGGCTAACAATTTTTTTTTGTTTTAGTTCACTGGCTATCCAAAAAAACGACAGAGCACGTACATTTTGGGTGGAAGATATAATGGCAGGGATGAGATCCCCTCAATAACTTCCAATCAATAAAAAAAAAAAGAAAATAGTACATGGAGTTAATTTTAGAAGGGACATTTGCAATACAAAGTACTATAATTGAGTTGGGTTTTGCTCCTTTGGCGGCGCAGTAAACACTGCGATTTTCCGGATGTTTCCCAATTTGCCGCCACCCAACGCAGGAAATAGTAATACCCCCCTCCACTTCCACTCTCCACTCTCTCCATGTTTTCCTCCAACAACTGAACACAAAAATAGCAAAAGAAGAAGAAGAGGAAGAGAAGAAAGAAAGAATGCAAGAAACAGGCGCCCCAAATTCAACAAGCCGGGAAGTGGTGAACAAGCTCAATTGCGATGGAGACTTCGATCACCTGACTCACAAGCTTCTCAATCGACTCAAGGAAAATGTACTTTCTTTCATTGGCTAGGCTTCTTCATAAGCTCATTCTGATATTTTGTTTTGTTTTTTAATGGTTGGGTTTGGTACTATAATGTGGGTTATATGAATTCAACCGAATGGTTCATTTTCTGTAAATCTATGGTCATCACACACAGAGCCGTGTTTATTTTTATATGATTATTTTGGTACAGGCTCTGTTTTTTCTTTATTTATTGTATGAAGTTTTGGAGAGAAAAGGGTATGCTTAACTGGGTTTGTTTTTCCCCGAGCCGGTATATTTAAGTACTCTAGTAGTACCATTTTTTGCTTGTATGGGAGGAAGACAGGAAAAGCTGAAATTTTTCCTATTTTATCATTTCTTCTGTTTGTGATCCTATTAATAATTGGAGATAATCTAGCAACGTTTGACCTCCCCAGTGATCATGTACCTGACAGGATACTATTATGTGTTTATAAGTTTTTGCATCTAATTAAATGTTAAAGGCATTCAAGTTTTTCTGGTTTTTCATTCTATGCTTCTGGTGGCTTTTGTGTGAGTGAAAACCCTTATATATGTTTTCTCTGGGCATACAAAATAGATGGAGTCATTTTATATTCACAGTGTTTTATTGTATAGGTAACCATTTCCCGGGGGAGAAAATGTAGAGGAAGATTAACGTATGCTTATCCTTTACAACCCTTAGCCTTTTATATAGAAAATGTGACGCTTTAAAATATCAAAACTCTGGATTGGCATGCAGTTGTTATTATTAACTAACAACCCATAAAAATAATCATTAATTGGGCAGGTAAACCACATATGGATTATGCATTACTTTTATGATATATAGGGTATGGAGGTAAGAAAGGCAGGAGCTAATGAGACTGTGTAACCAATGCCTCTGCTAATTTAATCATATTTATAGGTCAAGTTGATTTAATTACTAGCTTATAGCTTATGGCTGAAGGGAATTAGATTTGAATTCAAGTTCTTATTTGCTATCAATTTCTACATAAGGCTACATTTCTCTCAACGGTATTGACCAATGTCCATTCATTTCAGTTGAAATAATTGAGTACAGCCTCAATTAGAGGAATTAAAATGGCTGTAGGGATGGTAACAAACACCCGCAGTGAAGTTATAGGTGATTGATGTTATTGCTTGAGGAAGCTAAAATATTTCTGACGCAAGAGGAATGAAAATGCTCTTCTGTGGTACTTGACTGGATCAGGAGATAATTTAAAATGGAAATGAAAAAATATGTCTCATAATTATTTTCTTGCATATGGGTGGAGAGGTCCCTTATTGTAGGGAAGCTCCAAGTTTAATACTAGCAGGAAGCTCCCGTTGCATGTGTATGGAGTTAAGTTCCATTTTGGCCCTCAAAAGAGTTTACCAATTGTTATAGATCATACCCTTTGAGTCATCTATACAAAAACATCTGCAAAGTGTTAGATGAATTTAAGCAAAGGAAAATTGTAAGTCTACTGGAAAAGGCTGTCACCAAAACTTGTTTTGAGACAAACATCTGTTTACATTCATTGCTGTAAGGACATCAGAAATTTTGTTCTCAAACTCATCTATTAGATAGAACAAGAAAGCAACTTAATTAGCGATCAATGAGTTTGAGTTAAGTGCTTTCTCCAACAAAAAACAAGGAGGATCAATAATAAAGCTTACCATATCTCTGACAAGGATAATCAATGCCAAAACTAGTTCTGTTGCAGAGATGGATAATAATACTGAAAGTGAGTTCTTCTTGGACAATATTATTCAATGCCAGTTTTCAATTCACATCAAACAAGAATTTTGAATAAGAGAATTGCTTCCACTGTGGAGGATTAGGATGTTCAATACAAGAGCTAGGTCAATGTCAAAAAATGAAAGCAGCGTGTAATTTCACAAGCACATCTGAGTAAAATGACAACAGCTACAATTTTCACAGAATTATGGCAGTTAAATCATGTTCAACAATACTCAACAGTTACAGAATGGAATATGGTAAAAAATTCATTAACATGTCAAAATACAAAGGTGAACATCTCAGACTTTTGTAGTGAGTCTTTTTGAGTAAAAACCCTTCTGGAATTTTCATATGGATTTTGAGTCATACCTCTTAATTTGTTGTGTGGATGAGTCAAAGTGTGTGAAAGATTGCTGAGGTAAAACCATTGATCAATAACAAGGCATCTAGATATGGTGTACTTGAAATGACAACCATACAAACAGTCCTCTCTTAAGAGAAGTGGAGCAGAGAAGGTTAATCCCCATTTTTATGGCTCTTACAAGATCAAGCAGTGGATTGGGGAAGTTGCTTATGTATTGGAACTGTTAGAACAGAGTAAGGCTAGAGATGATGGATTTAATTGAAATCAATTCTGCGAGCAAGACTAAGCCACCCGGTGCAAAAACTTTGAATGTGCTTGTCAATTTTTTCAAAGAGTTAAGGTAGTCAGATCTCCTCAATTTAAAGATCTTAGGGGTACCCTAATATTTAAAGAGATCAACACGATCATGTGCAAATTGATGAATATGGGAAAAGATTCTGTTTTCAGCAGTGGAGGTGTTTATAGTGTAACATCTGCATTTATTGGCACTGATGGCAGCTTTAGAAGCAAGTAACAAATTGTCAAGGCAACCCTCGGTCTTCTAACATAATTTGGTTGCCTCCCCAACAACAAGATAATGTCATTTAGCAAATTGGGCACGATTAATCTCCCAGACCCCATGAACAACCTTGATTGCACTAATGGCTGAAGTGCTCCTTTCAGTAGATAGAGACTTGCCCAAAGCTTTTGCTAAATAATGTATAAATAGGTTGATAGAGGGCAGCCTTGGTGCAAACCTATATCTGTCTTAAAAAAATTAGATAGGGATCCATTGATGATTGGGGCTACCCAAGGACTAATGATGCATCCAAAGATCCATTTCATAAATGAAAGAGAGAATCTAGATGTATGCAGACCCCATGCCAAAAAATGCAGATTAACTTTGTCAGAGCCATTAGCCATTTCAATTTTTATGGCCATCCTTTTCTTAGTTTCCTTTTTGCTGATAGCATTGCTTCATGAATGATCATGATGTTAAAATTTAGTGATCAGATCTAATGAACAATTAAGTTAGAATGTTTAAATAAACAAATCAAATAAATGACACAAAAAACACAGAAGTTACCCTGGTTGGAGGAAAAAATCCAGCATTCAAATCCAGATCTTTATTATTACTTCACAAGGTTATAGATACAGACCTCTTAACTGGATATACTATTCCAGATTTGCCGAGGATCGAAGATCAGTGAAGCAAATCAAATGTAATCACCAAGTAAGTAACTGCAGCAATAAATCTCCAAGATGTACTGATCTCTGATCAATCAATTCGAAGACCAAATGATAGATGACTGTGTGTATGAATCAATCAACTCG
>MU228177.1:1193810-1207915 GCA_018584345.1 Thuja plicata
AACATACACTCAACCCTTCAAGTTAGTTCAATCATAATCCAACAAAATGATGAACACAAACCAATTGATTCAAGATTACTTGACCCAAGAAAATTCCATGCCAATACTCCTAATCCAAGAGAGTAACAAACATATTACCACATAAGTTAGAATATACCAAACTCAAATGTTGAGAAAGTATGTGACTCCCTCTTGATCCTTGTTCCTGCACAAAGAAGACTAAGAAAAAAAACATGATCTTATCCTAATGTTAGATTTAACATAAAAATGAACAAGAGTTAAAAACAAAGTTAACTATAAACTATCTATCAACAAAAAATAGTACTAAAAGAGAAAGTCTTTCTTATCTTCGAGGTTGACAACTTCACTTGGGTTAGCCTCTTGTTGATTGAGTTGAGCTTGACAATCTCTGGCAAAGTGACCAAATTTGTCACATTTGAAACATCGGATATGAGAGAGATCTCTTGGCTTCTTCCTTGAGTTGCTAGCATCATGAGATCTGAAGTCGTTGTTCCTCCTAAAGTTGTTTTTCTTTCAATGATCTTCTTTGACTGATTGGGTAGCAAGAACTAGGTTTTCTCCATCACGAGAAGTCTTGATTCCTCTTGAATGCAGGCAGCACGAAGAAGATCAAATGTAGGAAAGTTACCTCTTCCACTTAATCCTTGAATGAAAGGTTCCCAAGAGGGTGGGAGACCATTTAATGCAAGCATGACGAGATCCTTGTCTATAACTTCACCATCAATAGCACTTATTTTATCCTTTAATTCTGAGATCCTCATAAAGAACTCCATGACTGACTCATCCTTTTCCATTTTGATTTGAAGCAAATCTCTTCTCAAAGTAAGTGCCCGGCTCATGTTGTTTACTTCATACATGCCTTTCAATTGTTTGAACATATCTCTGGCTGTAATCATCCTGGAAATGACAGGAACAATATGATCTCTAACTGAATCTATAAAGATCTTCTTGGCTTTGATAGCTTTCTTCTTGAATTGTTGAAGTTCCTCCGGATCCGTATGTCAGTCAAGATTTTCTTCTTGAACGAATGCCAACAAATCACGTTCTTCAAGTGCAATTAGAATTCACACTTTCCAAGAGTTGAAGTTGAGGGCACCTTCAAGTCTATCTTCCACCTTCAATCCTGTAACCATTTTGACAAAAGAGAAAAACACACAAAGACAACAAATATGAAGCATACAATGTTAGATCTGATTATGATCAGCAAGAACTTGGCTCTGATACCATGTTAAAATTTAGTGATCAGATCTATTGAACAATTAAGTTAGAATGTTTAAATAAACAAATCAAATAAATGACACAAAAAACATAGAGAAGTTACCCTGGGAAACCTCCCTATTGGAGGAAGAAAACCTAGCATTCAAATCCAGATCTTTATTATTACTTCACAAGGTTACAGATACAAACCTCTTAACTGGATATACTATTCCATATTTGTTGAGGATCGAAGATAAATGAATCAAATCAAATGTAATCACCAAGTAAGTAACTGTAGCAATAAATCTCCAAGATGTACTGATCTCTGATCAATCAATTCGAAGACCAAATGATAGATGACTGTGTGTATGAATCAATCAACTTGCTGTGTACATGAATCAATTCGTTGTATGTAGGTGAGTTCGCTGTGGCTGCATATCCACTATTAGAGCAAATCGCAGTATGTATTTGCTGTTGAATCAAGACAACATTCACCTGCAAAAGATCGGATGGTTGCTGAGAAAATTTGCTGTTTGAGCAGACTTGATTTGCAAGAGTATTTTCGATGATTAATGAATGACAAGGTGAGCCATGTATATAGGCGTCTTCTCCCTGAGTCGGCCCAGATCTGGAACCACACGTTTCATTTATCTTGGCGCCAAAAAGGATAATCAAATATAGTGCAGGCCCTATAAGTAACGTCTATTCCTTCATAGACGTTTTAAACATAGTAAAAGGGCCCAACCTTTAAACGATAATTAAATTAAATATATAATTAGTTTTAATTCCCAATTAAAATAATATATTTAATTCTCCAATTAAATAATTAATCTCACAATAAATTATTTATTTAATTCTCCTAATTAAATAAATAATTAATTTATTGGTATCCATATTATTTAATTAATCCATTAATTAATTTTCCTTAATTTAAATAATTAATTCATTATTTTAATTTTCCTAATTAAAATAGTGTGAGCTAGAATTCGATCTAGCTACTAAACATTAACACATGATGTTGTCATATGTGTGTTTACCTGTAATGGATACTCATTGATCCTTAGAGGTTATTAGGACCATAGATGTTTTGAGTCTATAGGTCAAGATCATAGGCACGGACTTGTAGGATGAACTACAAGAGGAAAATTCTTGAACTTGTTGAAGGAGACAACATTCTTTTCCATTAGGAATGGAAGATAAAAAGGTAGAGTTGATGGTACTAATTAGCTTTTTTCTTTTTGGAACATCTTCAACCATTTGGAGAAGATAAGATGCAATGACGCAAAGAAAATGATGATGGAAATAACTAGAGACTGAGAACCCATCAGGACTAGGGACTTTGCCTTTAGCTGAGATGGAAATGATGTCTTTGAGCTTCTCCATGGTGTCTACTTGACAAAGGATATTTTTAATGTCCTCAGTGATGACATTTGAGATGTTGTGAAACAAAGCTTGAATAACAAGGTTTCTTCTAATTTCTGATAAAGAGCTGCATAGTGATCATAAGCAACCTCTTTAATTTCTTCAATATTGGAGATTGTGTTTTCATTCTCTAACACAATTTCCCTTATCATGTTTCTTTGGCACTGTTGAATGGTTTTGAGGTTAAAGAATAAAGAATCTAGTATTAAAATCTCCCTCACGAAGCCAAGCCATGTGAGATTTGAGCTTACGATATTCTTCTTCCTATCTAGCTTTTCATGCAAGTGAGAGAGAATAGAGTCTCTCTCGGGTTTAAGAGCTTCAGAGAGGGGCTTCATTTTTGAAAGCTCTTCAATTCCTTCTTGCTTGAGTAGAAGGGAATGATTTGGCTTCTAAAAGGTAAAATGGGTTTTTATCCATTTTCTCGAATCAGATTTTAATCTGGAAATTCTTAACTTCTAGGTGTCTTGGACATTACTACAGGGGTACCAAGAATTCAAACTGCACTCAACCTCAGAGGAGAAACTAGTCAGATGGACTCAATTAGGGTTTTATTTAAAGGAGATAGAGCCCTGTTTTTACTAATGCCACTATCCAAAAGAATTGGTTTATGGTTCTAAACAATTCTACTAGTGATATTGGGTAAGCAGGTAAGAATATCCCCTTAGATTAGAAACCTGTCGAGTCTTTCAGCCATGAAGTTATATCCAGATCTCTTATTTAACAAAGTTTTCCCTCTAGAAGGCTTGATATCTTGGAGCCCGACCAAGAAAATAATGTCTTCAATATGCTCTCTACAAGGATCTTTGATTCTTAAGCCACCCCCTTTTTCCAATGTAAAGATAACAAGGTTGAAATTGCTTGCCAAATTCAGATTGTAAGGCTTGTGTTCCTCGATGAAGGAGAAAATAGATAGTCAACATTGTCTTTTGTTGGCAGGAGAGTTGGGGGTGTAAACATTCAAGTAGGTGAATGGGAATCCACCCACCTCAAAGGTTAAAAGGAGCTATTAATCGTTTTCGTGCCCATCAAACTTGGTACAAATATCTGTAAGATTTGCTATGTGAATGCCTCCTAGAGATTTTGTTGTCACTGATAATTTCCTCTTCGTAACTCTTCCAAATAGATATCTAGGGGTAAACAACAATTTTTATTATCAAGCTTGGTTTCTTGAATTCCTATCAAGGGTAGTAGTCTTTAATGAGATCCTTGAGGTAGTTTTTCTTTAGAGCATCATCAGATCCTTGATAGTTTCATGAGAGCAATACCATGGTTTAGAGGGTTGCTTGCCTTTGGAGAGATCTTCTAGAATTGCTTGGTTCTTAGACACTACATTCCTTTTACTTCTTCAATTCTGATTTCCTGATTTGTATTCCTTCCTTCACTGGTAGATGATTTGGTAAGAATAGGATAAGGATCAGCTATAAGCCTATAAGAATAATGACATCTTCATCCTTGAGTTTAGTTAATTGTATCAGGAAAATGGTGTATCAACCCTGCATTTACATAGGGTTACTATATATAGTAAGTTTACATTTGAGCATGGATTGGTCCAAAATTTTCCCCAAAGCATGGATTGGCTAGATAAGCATGCTAGTAAAACTTCCGTTGCAAGATCATGTGTAGATTTGAAGACATTAAATTTTTCATTTTCAAAGTTGCAAATGAAAATTTTGAAGTCAATTTTGAAGGCCTTGGAGGCGCTCCAAAATAACCCAAAAGTGTCTGAAACCGACATAATCAATTATAGCTTGAGAGGCATATCACAATCTTTCTGGCACTTCAAACAATTTGTCAATCAGACACTTGGTTCAAAAGTTATGGCCTTCGGAAGATGGATCTTCTAAAATAGGAAATATAAAAACACGTTGGACACATAAATGAGTTGCAAAAGGGAGCTACATAGGTTTGTGTGTGTTTTGACACATCATAGGGCATCTTGGATTGGAGTTATGTTGGGCGCCACTTTCTAGGCACCAATCTTACTCTGTCATCAATGACCATATTTCCAACTATGTCTCTTCTTGAAGAAAACACGCTTTGACATCAACACAAATATTTTCAACGTTCTTCCTTCTTGAACAAAACACACTTTGACATCAATGACAATATTTCCAACAATCTCCCCCTTTCTCATTGATTGCAAAGAATTAATCATCTGTGAAAACAACAAGAACATAATACTCCATCTTTCTGCAATGCTGTCCCTTTCTGTAACTCTTCCCCTTTGATAGCGATTGCAAAGGGATGCCTAGTACTCTTACAAAGAATCTCCCCCTTTTGTAATTCTTTCTCTTGACATCAATGACATCTATCTCTTTTTTCCTATAACTCTCCCACTTGTTGAAATCCACCAAATGATCTTTCTTTGATTTGTTATTTGAATGAATATCAACAAAGAATCTACAGGGCTGAAAGATAATGTAGTCATTAGCTCCCCCCAAAGCTGTGCTTCTCCTTAGGCATCCAAAATTTTTGCCAAACATACTCCAACTTGACATGCGATTCTGCCACCTTAATAGCTTTCAGTGTCTGCTTCATCCAAAGAACTTGTGTGCAACATGACACTGTTGCTGTCATCAAACACTCCCGGTCCAATTTGCACCCTCATATGTTGTTGGAGTGAAATCTTCACCTTTGAGATACCATAAACCAAAGCCTAAAGTGCCCTTCAAGTATTTGATTATTCGTTTGACTGCTTGCATATGAGTCTATGTTGCTTGAAAATGTACTACCATGTCGACTGCTTGCATGGTATTTGACTTAAATTTTATCACATGTAGTAGGTTACCAAAGAGTTACCTATACAGTACTAGTTCATATGACCCATTCTTTTATGCCATAACCATCTTTCATCTGTTTGCCCCATAAAACATATTTCTCCCTTGATCTCACTGAGGTTGTATAGGTTATTTTCTGTCCTATTTTCTTTCGTAACTAGTTTTTGTTGGTGTAAATAGTGACTTTATCAAACTAGTTAGCTTACAACATGCCTAAAGATAGTCCTATTCACATTGCTTATGTATCTACTTAGGGAATTTTAGTTGAGACACGTGACTTTATGAGACACCTAGTGTATACACATTGGCCATTTGTTCACACACTTGTCAAGTGAGTTCACAAGTGTCCCATGTTTGGAAGGGTAGTCAGTCATAGTTTCCTACCTTCTCACTCATCTACCTTGCCTATATATGCAAGGCTCTTTATGTAGATTACTTACACTCTCATTGTAAATGGTAGATATTGCCATTAGTGCTGATTTGGTTTCACTTGTAGAAGGTTGTTGTGCATTCTGATTCTAGCAAATTCCAACATGGTATCAGAGAAGTGCTTGCACATTCCTTGTCACATCTAATTGACAGCACACATAGATCTATCAGAGAGTGTCATGGAGTCAAATCGTCACCATCATTAATCTGAAAATGGTGAATAATGGTAACTTAATTTTTTTGCTCTTATAAATTATATAGAACTTTGTTCTGTACAATTTATTGGGTGAAAAATAAAATTTTCCATTGGAGGACCAAATAACCATTCTAAACATTTTGTCTTTTGGATAAAAATCCATATTCAGGGGCAAAATTTGGCCTATACGACCTTTTGCTGGTTTGTATTATCAGCCTATTTGCAGGCTCTTTGATCCTTTTATAGGATTTCAAAATGTTTTTGTGACCCATGTACACTTGCGCGAGCTGTAGAAATATGTTGGCTAGTTTATGTACTGCCGTAAGAAGTCCCAAGGGTGCCGTGGTTTGTAACGTGGACAAGCATTTGGCCAAGGTAAAAGGTAGCAACCTCCCTACACAAAATTTGCTTGTGTTTCTCGAACACTTCGTACTCAATCAAGCAAAGAGGATTCTTTTGGAGATATCTATAATGGACAAGTTAGTGTTGGGATTTTCTCTCATATTTTCTCCTGCTCGGAATGTTATTTCAATGGAGTTGGAGAAAGTACTCATCGGACAAAATATGTTGTTGAATCGTCTTAGACTTGTTACATCCACCAAGGCTTCAATTGATCTAGGGGCTACAAAATGTGTTGTTGGAGACAATCCTTCGTATGAACAAGCTAAGTCTATTTGGTGGTGATGTTATAATTGTTGCTGCATATCACACCCCATATGTAAGGCTAAAGCGTGGAGGTTTTAAACATACTTTTTAGAAGACTTTCTTGCCTCTATTTTAAGGGCAATTGTTCGACATGTTCTCAAGAGTGGAGGAGGAGAGTGTTGGGGAGGGGATGCACTTTTTGGTGTAATGGATGTAGCAGCCCTACATATTTGACATTCACACCCATCCACACACCTTCTTTGTGTTGGGAACCAAGGATCTTCAGATGGTGCATCTTATGCTAAGGGTCTTCTAATGCCCCAAGGAGGAGCATATGCCTGCATATTCTAGATGCCTGGCCTTGAGTATGATGAGAAAGTGTTTCCTTCCATTGGCAATAAGGTGCTCAAGGCAGTAGTGGCACAGTTCAATATAGAAAACTGCTATTGAGTTTTTATCACACGTTCATTGCTTCATTTTATTGGAATTATTGGGAAAGGTTCCACTTCATTTGCTATTGCTGTGAATTGAGGTCTTAAGGATTGGGCAGGATGGATTGGAAAGATACTCTTTGCATGTCTAGGTAAAGAGTATGATTTTGATTTCAAGCAAAGAATATTTGTGCCTCAAGTTGTGAAGAAGAGGCAAAATAATTATTTTTGTCAATGTTTTGTTGTGGATTTCTCTCACCTCCATCAATGAGACCCTTGGAATTAGTCAAAACCTTCTATAATTGGCAGCATTTACCACAAGTGCATAGGTTGATAGTGGATCTCTCCTTTGTTTGCGGCAGTAGTGTCTTTGATTGGTTCCTCAATCTGTGGGAGTAGTGTCTGTAACTGCTCGATGTGGCATAATAGCATGGAGAATAATTTGAGGCTTTTCAATGCTGGACAATAACTGATCAAAAATTGCACTTCAAAGTGGTCATGTTTTTTTACTCAAAGGCTTGATAAAATTAGGCATAGTTCTGCTCTCCTTTTGAATTTGTCAATTTAAAATTAGTGGTTTTTAATGAATTGTCAAATAAGTGTAAAGGGGGTGCTGATTTTTTTTTTGTCATCATTTTCACCCATGGCAGTGAAATTTGACAAATGTATAGTCATCGGAAATTATTTTCTATGACAATTTTAACGAGTAGTTGGACATATAGGTTAGATCTCATCTTAGAGAAACTTTATCAATTTAACTGCAAATGAAATTAAAAATAGGCCATTTAGTGAGAAACTGATTGTCCCATAACTTTTAAACGGTAGCTTGAAATTGAGCACTCTTTTTTTGCAAAAGTTAATGTTTTGACATTCTCTATGCTATGGACTTTGATGCACTGTAAAAAGCACTAACGTATAAAGTGCCAAAAAAATGGGTGTGGGTCACCTAATATTGAATCAAGTGGGGTATCTTGAGTTGTGCCTACTAGCACTTCTGTGAGTCATGTCATGAGCACTTCCATACCTTCTTTACTTATAATTCTCTTGAAAGGTGTTTTGAGTCATTCCTTTGAGCATTTCCATGAAGTTATAACTTTGAGCACTTCCACACTTTCTTGAGCAGCATATGGAGATGAACAATGTAGTCTATTAACATGCATTGTGGTCTCAATACTTGTTGCTACATGTGATTTAAGAATTGCTTCATAGAAAGCATGAGTGGTTCCTTGCAAAAAATATGCATACCAATTTTCAGCACTGTAGGTTTGGAAAACCAGTATGATAATGTTCAGTCTTTGAATCATGTGCAAACTTCAGAGACAGTCATATTACTTCCTACATCCAAAGTGGGAAGTCATCTTGCACATATTTGTGGTGGTGTTTAGCAAGTGTGGATCATCTTCAACATCCAATGTTGGGCATCTACCAGCACTACGCGCATCACATTATAGGGGGGCTGCATAGTCTCTCATTTCTTTCTCATTAGGAGAACTTTCATTGTACTTGTGCATAGAAATAGGCCTTGAGGATCCTGCTTAGTCCTTCCTTCTATGGCCTAACATCTTCACTTGTACATTCATTATTGTATTATTTCTTTTGGAGAGGAGCTTTGTTCCCATTGAGTTTTCTCCTTTATTTTTCTATATGAGGAATTTGTATATGAGTGCCTAATATGGCCTAGTAGCCAAGACTCATCAGCATGCATACATTACTCCCTAAGTTGCACTTCAGGGGGGTGATGGGTGTAAATAGGGACAATATCAAATTAGTTAGCTTACAACATGCATAGAGTCCTATTCACATTGCTTAAGTATCCACGTTGGTATTTTTAGTCTTTTGTCTCACTTCATCTAGTTGAGACATGTGTACCCACTTTGTGAGACACCTAGTGCATACACATTAGCCACTTGCTTACACACTTGTCAACTACGTTCATAAGTGTCCCATGTTTGGAGTGGTAGTCAGTCATCGTTTCCTACCTTCTCACTCATCTACCTTGCTTATACATGTAAGGATCTTTATGTACATTACTTACACTCTTTGTAAATGATAGATATTGCTATTTGTGCTAATTTGATTTCACTTGTAGAAGGTTGTGTATTCTGATTCTAGCGAATTCCAACAGGTTTCCTGTATTTGCTCCAACACCTCCAACAGATCAAGCTAGAAAGATGGTGTTGACAATTGCATCCAACACTCACAATTGATTGTCAAATATCAAAACCAAGGGTCATTAGATAAGTTTGCATCGTTATGCTCTAGAATTCATAGTTTGCTCCCTCAAACAACAAAGCTCTATTTGTGGAGAAACCTTCTTGACTAGTTGTAATGCCCCGCCAAGGAACCATTGGAACAAAGGGTCAATTATGCACTCAACAATTTGTTTTTCGAAACATTAAAATACAACTTCATCTACAAGTGCAATAATTGTAAGGATACATAAGCAAGATAATAACAACCATCCTCAAATGATCGTGCACAAGCGGAAGACTAGAAAATGTATCCAAAGGTTACAAGTCAATTCACAATATAGGCATGAACGACTAAGTCACATTCAAACCACATAAGAGTCCGGACTTTGTCCTCGAACCTCATGAGCCATGACCAAAACATCTTCAACGGTCGCTAATCGAGGAGACAAGTTTATCCTCAACTCAATCCAAATACTAGATTCATTTTATACCCAACATAAGAAAAATGTTTACAAATATGTCATGCCAAGTCGGGAAACCGACTGTGAATATATGAAAAGCATCTAGGGGAAAAAGGGTATCCAAATATAAAATTACCTTTCTGACTGACCCTCAGGAAGTACCCACTGTTTTAAATGCGCTAAATCAGATGTGCTAAAACATTTGTCATATGTGCTAAATTGTTGATCATATGCGCTATTTTGTTGTTCATATGCACTACTTCAGGGAGCATATGCACTACACTGCCCCCAGATTCACGAACAAAAGTTGAAAAAAACTAAATTAAAAGGGTCTTCTCAGTCTAACAACAAGATAGGTTTGCTGACACCAACATACAACTTAAATAACAAGACTTTCTCCACATCGGGGAGTACCGAATACACAAATCGAGGCAATACACACTCGATAGCATCGTCAATACATAAAGGAACTAATCTAAGAACATAACATCAATGCATGCATATATATATATCAATGAAAGGTAAAGGAATAACATCGAGCACTCAATGCTCAAAATCACTGTCCTTGGAGGAAGGTCACCACCTGTACATCGGTCCCTTGCAGTGGTAAAGTACAACACCACCCTACCATGTGGAACCCTCAGGCCCACCCCATCGTGCTCGTAGAGATAGTAACCCGACCACAATCACAAGGCACACACACCAAGATATGGCTAACACACACGCCAATCAAGTGCAAGATCTCAGAGGATGGTACAAAAGTCCCAACATAAATACAAATGCAGAATACAGTATGACACATGTAGAAGGGCCACTACTTAGAATCTACAAGGCTATAGTGTAGGGACTCAAGGTGGAGTGTCATTACGTGTGTTTTTGCGAGTTCAATTGTGGAAGAGCCCCATCCATGTGTCGGATTCATGTTCAAACTTGTACTCCTAGCAAAGTGCCTAGTTGAGGGTGTCGCGTGCACGTGTCTGCATTTTACTCCTTTGTGGTTTTTGCCCGATGCTTGATTTGAGATCGCATTTTGAGTTAGTGATGTCGGTGTTTGAGATCACATCACGAGCACATTGAGTGTGCCATGTCGGGATCTTGAGGGACCCATGCTCTTAGTTTGAGACCAATTGAGCTTACCATGTTTTATTGTGGTTTTTATGACTTAGAGCCTTTCCCATTACGAATGAGGCTCTTCCACGATTGAACTCGCAAAAACACAGTCACCTTTTGAGAAGTGACAATCCAGCCTATGGGGACCATCATACTTCTTCTGTCGATCCTGAGCAGTAACCAAATGCTCTCTAATACAAACCACCTCCTGCTCCATATTTTGAAGCATCTCAGAACCCAAAACTACACGGTCCTCCAAACGATCCCAACTCAAAGGTGTACAACACGGTTGACCATACAAGGCTTGAAAAGGAGACATGCCAAGAGAACTACGATACCCATTATTATATGCAAATTCAACCAAGTACAAATAGTCCTTCCACCTTGACTGTAGGTCCATCACATACATGCGAAGCATGTCCTCAAGAACCTAATTCACCAACTCCATTAGACCATCGGTCTCTGGGTGATACGTTGAATTGAAATTGAGTTGCACGCCCAAAGAATATTGTAGAGATGTCCACAGTGTAGAAGTAAACACTGGATGTCTATCCGAAATGATCCTAATGGTATCCTATGCAATCGAACTATATCCTCCATGAACACATATGCTACTGAAGCAACAATATAAGAAGTCCTTATAGGAGAAAAGTGAGCCACCTTGGACAACTTGTCCACAGTAACCATAATAGCATCATGACAACACGAAGACATAGGTAGCCTAGTAATAAAATATATAGATATAGTGTCCCACTTCCATTCAGGAATGGAATGTGGCTGTAAAAGACTTGCCAGATGTTGATGCTCTGCCTTCACTTTCTAACACTCGAGACATCTAGCCACAAAATTGGCAACATCACGCCTCATCCTTTCCCAAAAGTACAACTATCTAAGATCGACATGCATCTTCTTGACGCCAGGATGTGCGGAATATGGTGCACGATGTGCCTCGGACAAAACCAAGGAATGAAGATCCCCTAACACCGGCAAATAAATGCGCCCAAGGTGCCGCAAAAGTCCATCTGACTCTGAGTAACCTGAAAACCGTTCCGCAAGGGCACGTCCAGATTCAATCTTCGCTCTAACTTCTTGATACCAAGTGTCACTTTGCAAAGCCTTAAGAATACGGCTACGCAAATCTACGCCAAGTGACAAAACAAAGATCTCATGGATTCTCCTACTCAAGGCATCCGCAACAACATTCTCCTCGGTGTAATGAACACCAAAATCATACTCACAAAGAAACTACATCCAACGACGCTGTCGTGCATTTAGGTTCCACTAAGAAAGATATATTACAAGCTACGATGATTGCTATGCAACTCAAACTATGGGTGGGGTAGTCCAGCTCATGATCCTTGAGCTTTCGGGACTCATGTTATCACTCGTCCCTTCTACATGAGAACTACCCCAACACCCTATGACGATGCATTAGTGCACACCATGAACTCACTTGCAGCATCTGACACTGCCAAGATAGGTGTATTGGTCAAACGCTCCTTAAGAGCCTGAAAAGATGACACATTGCGCGGACCAAACAAACTTCTTCCCTTTCCTGTAGAGGGAAGTGATTGGACGAGCCAACAAAGAAATGTCCTTCATGAATTGCCATTAGTAACCCGCCAAACCCATGAAACTACGAACCTCAGGAACTCTAGTCGGCTTTGGACAATCCATAATAGCCTGGATCTTCGAAGGATCCACCTAAATACCTTCTCCAGAGATGATATGGCCCAAATACTTCACCTCACTCTGGAAGAACTCACATTTGGCCATGTTGCCAAACAACTGATGGTCACGTAGACACTCCTGATGGAAATGACCCTCATGCTCCTCCATAGTCCTCAAATACACTAAAATGTCATCCAAAAAAACATGGACAAAACGGTCAAGGTAGGTGCGGAACACACCGTTCATCAAACTCATGAACATCGATGGTGCATTGGTCAACATAAAGGGTACAACCGAAAACGCAATGCACATATCGAGTGCGAAAAGTTGTACGATGAATATCAGCATCATGGATACGAAGTTGACGGTATCTTGACTTAAGGTCTATCTCTCGCTCCCTTCATATGATCAAACAAATCGTCAATCTTCGACAAGGGATATCAGTTCTTCAGTGTCACCTTATTCAACTGTCGGTAATCAATGCACAAACGCAAAGATCCATCCTTCTTCACAAAGATGACTGGTGCATCCCAATGGGATACACTAGGACGAATATGACCCTTGGCCAACAACTCCTCTAACTGCAAATGGAGCTCACTCAACTCCTATATGGTAAGGTGCTTGAGAAATAGGCTCATCTCCAAGAATGAGATCAATACGAAAATATGTTGCATTGAGGCGACATACTTGGAATCTCACTTGGAAATACATCCGCAAACTCGCAGAGCAATGGGTGATCATCAAGAGACACCTCTCGACTCTCCACCCTATCAAAGTCACCAATAGTGTAATGTCCCCTGTCAGGACCTTCTTGATTTTATTTCCATATATTTCTAGATGAGGATTTTTGCAGACTAGTTCAATATAATTTCCTCTATATCCTATTTTCGGTGTAAATATTTCTCTATATACCTTGTCAGGAGGTAAGGTGTGTCTTTTCATTTAATTTATTATCTTATTATTTATCAAAATTAATATTATTATTATGTTATTATTTATTAATGTTAATATATGTAATGCATATTGTATATACTTCAATTATATTTTATTATTTTATATAATAATATTTAATTATTATTTGATTAAATTTCATACTTGAACATTATTATTATAATGTAATATATTATAATATGATTATAATATTATATCATTATTTATATATTGTTCTCTCTCTTTTTCTTTTTTGTGAATTGTTCATTTATATTTTATTTATGTAAATCTTATTTGACGGGGATATCATAGTCCACCCCTCTCAAATTTGCTTGTCCTCAAGCAAAAATCATTTATACATAATTTCTCGGAGAGCCAACTTACAAAGCATATAATTAGATGCAATTAGACATAAGGGATTCATGGACTATACATCTTAATGCATGAAAACACAAAGTAGACTCAAGGTAGACATGTGAATGCATGAAGACACGAAGTAGACACAATGTAGACACACAATACATGCATTCTTTATTAATGAATCAGGGTCAAGAAAATAATTTACCAAATTTACCTCTTTAATAGAATCCTGCAACCACAAGTGATCATTAGTACATACG
>MU228177.1:1220509-1252977 GCA_018584345.1 Thuja plicata
CATTTGTGAGATATGGTCCTTTTACCGAGACTGTATTTTCTGAGACAGTCACACATTCACCATCAACAAACTACTCTCTTACATTTGCAGTCTGGCTCTGATACCATGTTAAGTTTTAAGATAGATGCAAATGTAATAGCACTCTATTTTGTATGTGTTTTCCAAATGCAACAATCTCTCTTTCATTTATATTAGGAATGAGGCTAGGAGAGACATGTCCCTTCATGGGACATGTCTATTTATTATTATTTATAAGAAAGGACATGCCTCTTCGTATTAATCATAATTTAATCAATCTTATAATGTTTCATCAATCAATTATTAATTAAGAATAATATAATAATTTAATATTGAATATTAAATTTCATATGATTAATAATAATATAACATATATAATATATTATTATTAATCAACATGTATTATATATATTCTAATGATCATACGACTGAAGCTACAAACATTAACAATTAGAACAATAGCGTAGTGTGGTGTTATATAACTAAATGAGATAATATTCATACAAAACGAAATAAATTTGAATACAAAATGCAGTTTCAATCTAGATTGAAGGACCATAGAAACTGTTAAAAGACTGTTAATTAAAGTCAATAGCACTGTATCACCAAAAATCACTTAACATCACCAATAATTACTGCAATAAGATTGTCCTTGTTTGGAAGTTGAGTGTCGAACAATTTTGGAGACAATTGCATTGCCATTCTGGAAATCAAATCAGCAATTTAAATCATTTGTTGAATAATATCTATATGAATTATATCTGCATTATTATCTAATCTGGTTGCAGGTTTCAAAAACTCATCTTATTTTTGAGAGAAAGGATTATAATTTTATATCTCTAATTGTATTTTTCTATTTGCTTCACTTGGATTTGTGAAAACGTTGCATGCATACTCCTACATGCTAATGCATATCCACCGATTCATCAATCCCATCTAAGAATTACTGGCTAGCAAGAGAGAGATCCTGTCCCCAATAGTCAACAGTCACATTTATATATATAAAGAAAATAGAAAATCGATAACAGATAAGTATGGACCAGAAGAGAGCAATTGCCATTGTAAACCAAGCAGATACAGGAAGTGCGTTGTGAGGTAGGCCAAAACTAAGAGAAGCTCGGAATTGGAAGAATTAGTATATATATATATACCCAAAAAGTTTCCATATGTAATGATTTAAATCATTTTTGAAGAAATTTATATACATTTGTTGAAACACAAAACAGAGTTCAAATCGAGCAAAACTTATATGGTTCAATTTTATGAATGAAAATTTGTAAATTGCATTACCATTCTGGAAATCAAAGCAGCAATTTCAATCAATACTTGTTTCGCTACAATCCGCTGAAGCCGGCACCATGATCTTCATCAGAATTGAATGTGAAGCAAATTGTAATCATTTTTGAGCCTCGGTAAAAACTGAGCCAAAATAGTTATGGTTCCAGCAAATAGCGAGCACTGATTTTCATAGAGTGGTTGTATGTCATGTTTGAAGACAAGCAAGATTAGGTACCAGTTCTTTCATCAGCAGTTGGAGATTTGTTCCAAAAACTTTGTCCAATCATCTCCCTATTTTTTCCCAAAAATTAGAGGAGAAGCCTGTGGTAGTGGAGGATAAGCTTGTGGGCAACCACCTGGAGGATACCCTATTTACACTATTTTTTTTAAAGAAACAATCATTAGAAATATTAAGATTGAAATAAGACTATCATAGATTCATATTTATGTATGGGCCTGGATGCTATGATACAAATATAAATATTTTAAAACACAATTAAAATCAAACAAAACTTATATGGTTTAATTTTAAGAATGAAATTGCACAGTCACATACTTTGCATTGTTACCTGATCAGCTCCCATTTTTAAGCTGAATTACACGAGAGGGACATGTTCTCCAGTCGAGCTTCCTCTTTGTCTGTATGATTGTGTACGGGTGGTTTTGCGTTTTGGCAAATCTTTCAAAGGAGAATGCTGGTTGGAGGCAGAGGCCGTCCAAGGATTTGACTATGGACAGAGTTGTGAATGTCAATCCTTGCCTTTCTGTTGTGCCGATGTTGATTGTTGCTTTTTGTAGAGTCAACCCTTACAATTTGTGTATGGTTATTGCCCATGCCATTGTGATTGGTATCTTTCTTCTACTGCCCAATGATACGGGGATTATTGGTACCATTTTGGTGTATGCTTCATTCCATGGTGGTCCCATGTAGTTGTCGATTCTTGCCGCTACGTATAGTGGCACATCTGGTGGTTTTGAGCTAGGGCTATATACAATGTCTATTTCTTCGCCGAGCGCTTCGTTTACAAGCCCTGCTTGTGTCCATATCTTTGTCGTGATCATGATTAGTTGACCTATACAAAGCAACACTTTAGTATCGAGTTGTTCGTCCTCACTGATATGTGATGTATTGTACCTAGTTCTTGTTGCTATACTTAGTGTAATCAAACGATTTAATTGTTTTAGCATCTTTTTGTTGTGTAGCTTGACAAGATTGTTGGTGGAGAACATGTGTGTTGCCTTGTCAAACTCTTATTTTTCGATGGTGGTGATTTGTGTAGGGGAGCGTGTCATCAAGAGTTCCCAATCATATTGTGTTGGTTCTGCATTTCGTATGTTATGCAATGTTTGGCGAAATTGTCTTCGCGTTGACGATTCGCCTTGTTGTCAGAACAATGTCTGTAAGCTAACAACATTTGTAAATTGTTCCCATAGTAGTCTTGGTGTTGCGTGTGAAACAGAGATAGGCTTGTCCATTATAGGTGGTAACTGTGTGATAGGGAGGTTGTTGCAACTTGAACTAATCATTAGTTCAACCACAAGTCATTCTAGGACTTGCTAGGGTTTCCCTGGTCACCTATGATCTTAGGAGGGCTCTTACCAAACTCCTAACCCACTCTTCAACCTTCCTACCAATTACAAGTTCACAACTACCCAATCCTTCAAGGGAGCTCACCAGGGTAAACTCACACTTCTCACACAAGCCCCTTCAACATGACCTTGCAGGAGTCTAGGGTATGTTCTTGACTAATTTGTGTCAAAAAATGCAACCTCAATAAAGATTTAGGGTTCATTCCTCCATCGCTACCCAATCTTCCTAAAAAACAGGGCTACAAGCTTTTAGGTCTTTATTAGCCCTATTTTTTAGGGTTTTGGCTTTCTTGCTCAAAACTTCCACACAACCTTTTGAACCAATGTGTCATCCAGACACCCTTTGGAAAAACACAAAAGATTTTCTTGGTTTAGGGCTTTGACACCTTCCGTAGAACACCAAACCCTAACTGTGCCAATTTACTAAGAAATGAACCAGCCTGAGCATATTTGTGTTCAAAATCCATCCAAATGGATTCAAGACTCCTGCTCAGTTATTAAGTTCTGTGAGGATCTTGTGGACACCACCAAGGTATTGGATTGGTTATTTCAATCCACTCTTGCAAGTTTAACTCTATGCTTCTCTTGTTTTCCTAGTCGGGCTATGAACAAGCTCGCCTAGGGCAAGAGGTTAAAACTCATTGCCAGTACTTCCAGCTCTCTAACAAAAAGTAAAACACTATACAAAGACCCCATTTCCATTCCCCCAAGGCTCAGGTGTTTGTCATGGTGGGAATTTCCTATGGAGTCAATTTACTATATACAACCCTGACTGGTCTAGAGAACCTAGAACAAGGACATAATTTACTCTAAGCTTGCAAAATCAAATAAAAAACTAAACTACTCCACACGAAGTTACAAAACAATGAACCCTTACTAATTACATTGAAAAGAGAGTGGATTCAATCCATTAAGCACTTCAACAACTCAAAAGCAAGAAATTACAACTTCTCAGAAAACCGTCTGACTATCTTTCATGATAAATGTGTACAAAAGTTAACCAACCTCTGTAAAAGGCATTAAAAGTCCTCAAATAGGTCCCTTTGACCTATCCCAACTGTCCAAATCAACCCATAATTGCATTAAGGCAGTTTGCAACTTTTTGTCAAAATGTTGTTGAGCAACTTTTCAAAGTTGCAAAAGTTGCTCGACAACTTTTACATCTTTTTGCTTTTCACCTATTACATTGCTTCTAACCCAATGCATGGGTTCCAATTGACCTCAAAGTCACTTTTAAACCTAAATCCAACTTAATTAGACCATTCTGTGCACTCTAGGTGCCATTCCACCAATTTGCCCTATTTGGCTTACAAACACAACATTTGGGTCTTGTGACACAACTTACCACAACCAAACACACAACATTGAAAACTAAACAAACCTACTCTAGGAACAAACTAAACCTAACACAAGCCTTGAGAAGGCTTTCCAAACCAAAATGTGAAGGTTGAACAAGTCCAACCTCTCGGTGCTCCTACACCATGGTCCCTTTGAACAAAAGAAGTTAAGTTACATCAGGAGACAGTAATGAAGAATCTATTCCAAGCTTCTTGAATTCAGATTCTGCAACCCATGTAGCCTCTGCTTCAGGCAGGTGTTGCCATTTGATGAGGTGTTCCATGTAGGCTCCATGTCTGGTCTTCTTCTTCACTCTTGAGTCTAGAATCTTCTTTGCTTGTGGCGTACTCTGAGGTGGCAAGGGTACATCAATGATGGTGTTCTCTATATCAGAAGTGTTCTTAGTCTCCTCTGGCATAAGACCTTTATATTTGACCAAATCTTGTACATTGAAGACAAGTGATATTGCTAAATTCGCAGGTATGTCTATTCTGTAAGCATTCACCCCATATTTAGCTAAGACTTTACAAGGTCCTATCCTCATGATATGTAGTTTGCTAAGTACACCTTTATTCAATCTAGCTTTGTTTAAATGTACCCTAACTAGGTCTCCCACTTCAAACTGCAACTCTTTCTTCTTTTCATCCACTTTGGCTTTAAGTCTTTGAGTGGCTTCTGTGAGGGCCTTCTTCACTTGATCATGCACCTCTTTCATTGATTGTGTGAAATCCTCTGCATGTCCACTTCTACCATCCATGCTTCTTAGGTCTTTGAGCTCACAAACACCCCTAGGATGAATCCCATAAACAATAGAAAATGGGCTTTTCCCAGTAGTTCTGTTCACACTGCCATTGTAGGCAAGCACTGCCTGTGGTAGCATTTGACCCCACACCTGTCCATACTCTTTTGTCAAACACCTCAGAAGGTTACCCAAGATTCTATTAATGACCTATGTTTGGCCATCTGCTTGTGGGTGATAAGCAGATCCAAATGAAAGGTTAGTCCCCAATCTTTTTCACAGCGTCTTCCAAAAATGCCCATGAATTTAACATCCCTATCTGAGACTATACTAAGAGGCAGTCCATGGACCCCCACTACTTCTCTGAAGAACATCATGTGTTGTCTTGCAAGGAATAAAGTGACTCATTTTATTGAACCTATCAACAACTACAAAGATGCTATCCAACCCAGTGTTAGTCCTTGGTAAACCAACATTGAAATCCATGCTTATGCATTCCTATGGTCTATTGGGAATTGGTAAGGGTTGATAAAGACCAATATTAGAAGCAACACCTTTTGCTTTTTGACAAATAATACACTGTTCTACATACTTCCTAACATCCTTATGCATCCTAGGCCAGTAGTAAAACCTTTGGACTAACTCAAGTGTCTTATTCAAACCAAAATGTCCACTAAGACTACCATTATGCTTTTCTTGAATGAGATTTTCCCTCATGGATCCCTTTGGTACACACAATTGACCACCCTTGAACAAAAGACCATTTTGTAAAGTATATTCTGCAAATTGACTATGGAAATGGTTATTGAATTCACTGCATACCTTATATGCCTCGACAAAATCTTCATCCTCCTTATAGAGGTCTCTGAAACTTTCCACTCCTATACTCTGAAATTGCACTTCTTGTACAGTGAGAAGCCTCTTGCTCAAAGCATCAACCACCTTGTTCATTTGACCCTTCTTATGCTTGATAGTGAAGGTATATGCTTGTAAGAATTCCATCTATTTGATATGCCTATTGCTTAGCTTGTCTTGGGAGTTGATAACACTTAATGCTTGGTTATCACTGAACACCACAAATTCCTTGGGTAGGAGATAATGCCTCCATTTCCTAAGGGCTTGGACTAATGCATAGATTTCTAGGTCATATCAGGAATACCTCTTCTTGACCTCATTCAATTTTGCACTATAGAAAGCTATTGGTCTTCCTTCTTGGCTCAAATCAGCCCACACTACTATACTCCTTGCATCACACTCTATAGTGAATAGTCTGTCAAAACTAGGAAGAACAAGGATAGGTTGGGTGGCTACTTTTTGTTTCAACACTTCAAACCCCTTATCTGCCTCCTTTGTCCACCTAAATTTAGTTTTCAACCCACCCTTAATTGTATGTAAGACTGGGGCACATATTGCACTAAAACCTCTAATGAATTTCCTATAAAATTGGGCAAGTCCATGAAAAATTCTTACCTCTGTACCAGATTTAGGAGTAAGCCAGTTGAGTATAGCTTCCACTTTGCTAGGATCCATCTTCAAAGTTCCTTGTGAGACCACAAATCCAAGATAGACCAATTCTTGCTTGAAGAATTCACATTTCTCCAAATTGATGGCCAACTGCTCATGCAATCTTCTCAACACATTCTCCAAGTGCTCAAGGTGTTCTGCTTTGGTCTTGCTGAATATGAGTATATCATCAAGGTAGACTACCACAAACCTTCCTATGTTGTCCTTTAGCACTTCATTCATCAATCTCATGAATGTGCTAGGGGCATTACTAAGCCCAAATGACACGATAAGCCTCTCATATAGCCCTTCTGTTGTTTTAAAAGTTGTCTTCCATTTGTCACCTTCCTTAATTCTGATTTTGTGGTAACCACTCTTGAGATCCAATTTTGTAAAATATTATGCTCCCCCAAGACAATCCATTAGATCCTCTATCCTAGGAATTGGGAATCTATATCTAATTGTTATTCTATTGATTGCTTTGGAGTCAGTACATAGTCTCCACTAACCTCATTTTTTGGATGCTAGCACCACTAGAACTGCACAAGGTCTTATGCTCTTCCTCACTAGACCTTGATCAAGTAACTCTTGTACTTGCCTTGCTATCTCCTTATTCTATTCAAGAGTAATTTTATAAGCAACTTTGTTTGGTAATGATGACCCTGGAATGAAGTCAATTTGGTGGCTCACTGTTCTCTGTGATGGTAGAACTGTAGGTGATCCATCACTGACAATGTCTTTGCATTGTTCCAATAGTTGTTGTACTTCTTTAGGAAAAGGTGCTTGTTCGACTTTCTGTTCTTCTTTAGGCTTCATCATAACAACAAAACACTCTCCATCTTCCCCCTCGAGATCACTTAAGAATTCTTTTCCACCAACTACTAACACATTAGGACCACTAGTTTTAGTCTCTCCTTCATCCACCAAGGATTGAATCTTATAGGTAACCCCATTCTTTTGAAAAGAGTAGGAGTTCTTTTCACCATCATGGATAGCTTTCTTGTCAAACTGCCATGGTCTGCCCAATAGCAGATGGCAAGCATCCATGGGTAAGACATCACAAAGAATCTTGTCCTTATAGCCACCTATAGCAAACTCTACCCATGCTTGTTCATTCACCAACACATGTTGCCCCTTATTGAGCCATGTAATTCTATATGGGCTAGTATGAGGTATCCTAGTCAACTTCATCTTATCAAATGCTTCCTCTGAAATGATATTGTTAGTAGAACCAGAGTCTATAATGACTCTACACACTTTGCCCAAGATTTGCACTTCACCTTAAATAAAGATTTTTTTTTGGTTCCTCTCTGACAGACTCTTTGATTAGGATTCTTCTAATCATCAAGTTATCCCCACTTTCTGAATCAAGATTGATCTCAGGAGACTTGAGACTACTAGTGTCCTCTTGGGCATAAGTAACTCTCCTATCTCCTTGAGAATAAGAGTTCTTTTCAAGGCATTTATAGGTCAGGTGTCCTAGTTGATGACAGTAATAACACTTCATATTAGTAAAGTAAGATCCTCTTCCTCCACTAGATCTAACTCTACTATTGCTTCTTCCAGGACCTTTTCCTCTACCATAACTCCCTCTGCCACTTGTTTCACCACTCTGCTCTGTGAGTTTAGATTCTCCTTCGGTCCTCTGGTCCATGTTTTCGCCACCAATTCCACCCCTATGACCTCTATTGTCTCTTCCTCTGTCCCTACCTCTATTTCCTGATTCTTGTTTCTTCTTTCATTTCTCTTCCACTTTAAGTGCTAATTGGTAACACTTGTGGACAGTAGTGGGGCTTAGGAAAATTAATTCTTTTGGGATGTTCCATCTTAAGCCATTAATATATTTGACCACTCTGATACTTTCATCTTCTTGGACTTTAGACCTTAGACACAATTTTTGAAATTCCTCAGTGTAAGAGTTTACATCAAGTTCCCTCTGTCTCAAATTTTGTCTTTTCTTGTGCATTTGGATTTCATAATCCTTTGGCATATTGGCTTCCTTGATTTTCACAACCATTCATTTCCAAGTGGCTATGGGAAGATTACCTTCTTTCTCCCTCTCTGATTGAATGAACTTCCACCAAGTTAAGGCAACTCCACTTAATCTTGATTTGGCTACTCTGGCTCTTTGATCTTCACTCACACCATCACATTCAAAGTGGTTCTCCAACCCCTCAATCCATTCCATTACTAACTCTTGCTCCATCTTTCCACTGAAAAGAGGAATTCCTTCTAGAGATTTGTCACTCATAGCCTTCAAGGATTTTAGGAAGGGCTCTTCTTGAATGATAGGGTTAGGCTCAGGGACCTCATCCTCAACTGCCACTGCTTTTCCCTTTCCTTCTTGGTCATCTATCTTTCCATTGACTTCTTTTGTCTTCACTTCAAATTCACCCAATCTTGTTCCAATTGGGCTATCCTTTCTCCGAGCAATCTATTGTCTAGTTTCTGATCATCAACCTTCTTGGCTAATTCTGTATTAGTCACCATATTGGATTCTCCAACTGATTCTTTGTCTGACATACAACTCACTTTAGCAGCTCAAATCTTTTTAGGGCTTTGATACCAATATGATAGGGAGGTTATTGCAACTTGAACTAATCACTAGTTCAACCACAAGTCATTCTAGGACTTTCTAGGGTTTCCTTGATCACCTATGATATTAGGAGGGCTCTTACCAAACTCCTAACCCACTCTTCAACCTTCCTACCTATTTACAAGTTCACAAATACCCAATCCTTCAACTGAGCTCACCAAGCTAAAATCACACTTCTCACACAAACCCCTTCAACATGACCTTGCAGGAGTCCAGGGTATGTTCTTGACTCATTTGTGTCCAAAAATATAACCTCAATAAAGATTTAGGGTTCATTCCTCCATCGCTACCCAATCTTCCTATAAAACAAGGCTACAAGCTTTTAGGTCTCTATTAGACCTATTTTGTAGGGTTTTCGCTTTCTTGCTCAAAACTTCCACACAGTGTTTGGCCAACTTGTTTATATGATCACTCCTTTTGATTTATTCATTTTCTAAAGACCTTTGATCGAAGGCCGACTGGAGTTAGTTGGTAACACATTTTGTTCTCTTGGGAAATGTAATCTTGAGGCTGACGTATCAGGTTGCGGTCGTGTATTTAGGTTGGATCTTGGTCCTTTTTTTGGGGGGAAGGGGAGCTAGAGATCGAAGGCAGTAAGCTATGGTTTTGAAGAAGGCTATTTACAATCATAGGTCAGGAAGAATAAGTTAGTTTTGTTTGTAATAAGTCTCTGGCATTTGAGTTGGGCATCTTGACTTCTATTGCAGAGATTTGTAATTGTTTTACCTGTTAATACAAAGACATGCATGTTGTTCCATACTCTAGATCTGTGTATTTTCTTTTTGAAATATTTGAGGTTTTGTTGTGTAACTCTTGCTGCAGGGTTGGATAGTTCATTTTCTTGGACCCTCCTATCTCGACTATGCTAGGTGGTATAAGAGCAAATGTTTTCGATTGTGGTGAATAGATCTTGTCTCCTAGTGTGTGGTTCCTGATCTAGTTTTTCGCGGGGTAGTAGAATAAGGATCTGACATGCGGTTGCAAAGGAATCATCAGAGATGGTTAGGAGAGCTGCTAGAGCTGGAAGAGGTGCAGACCCTAATGTTGTTGAGATAAATTTCTGCTAGATTTGAAGTGGTTGAAATGACCCAGAGGAGAGGTCGACATATTGAAGAAGTGACGTTGAAGAAGAAATTGAAGGAGAATCCCGAGAACATATTGAAGTGGATCAAGGAGAAGAAAGGTTTATTAGGACTCTTACTAGGGTTAATATAAGGACACATTTTTATCCACCAGATTATGACAACCGATTGGATACAGATGAGTTGTTGGATTGGATCTCAGCTATGGACAAGTATTTTGATTTTGAAGGTACTAATGAAGACAAGAAAGTAAAGTATGATTGTACTAAGTTAAGAGGTCATGCTTCACTTTGGTGGTATCATTTGTAGAATGATAGGAGTAGAGGTAAAGAGAAGATCAAATCTTGGGATAAGATGGTGAACAAGATGAAAGGAAAGTTCTTACCCTCTGAATATCATGTCAGTTTGATCAGAAGATTGCAAAATTTAAGACAAAAGGATATGAATGTGAAACAATACACTGAGGAGTTATACAAGCTGGATACCAGGACTGACTTTAAAGAGGATGAAGTAGAGAGAGTTGCAGGATACCTGAATGGTTTGATGATGTCAATACAAGAGGAGCTTAGTATGATCAAGATTGGGAATGTGGAAGATGCTTGCCAGTATGCCCTAAAGGCTGAAGACAAGATGAATAGAAGACAAGAACAAAGACAAAGAGGCAGAGGTGGAAGATTCAAGAGAGGTAGAGGTTGTAGATCGGTCAGAGACTCTGAAAAAGGGAAGACAGAGGAGAAGACTCTTAAAATAAATTCTTATAGAGGTGGTTATAGGAATTAGGGCAACCAAAGAGATGATAAAAGGGTGTTTAAGGGCACTTGTTTCAAGTGTGGTGGAGAAGTTCATAGAGCCTTTGAGTGCAAACAAGGTGTATCTAAAAGAAGAACAAAAATCATCTAAAGAACAAGTCTTGCTAAAGAAGAGGGATCTTCTGAATTGGTTAACAATAATCAAGCTTAAAAAGGAGAGACATTGATCATGAGGAGAACCTTGTACCATGGTGAAAAGATGGAGAAATCTTGGAAAAGAAAGAACCTGTTTCGAACTAGATGTCTTGTTAGTGGTAAGGTATGTAAAGTTGTTGTTGATGGCGGTAGTTCTGAGAATTTGGTATCTGAGGAAATGGTAGACAAGTTACAGTTGCGGAGATTAAAATATTCTAAACCCTATGAGATTTCATGGATAAAAGATGATCACAAGGTGTTGGTAAATGGATAATGTTGGGTTAAATTGAAAATAGGGAAATATCATGATGAAGTCTTCTGTGATATAATGCCTATGAATGTTTTTTTGGGTAGAACTTGGCAGTATGATAGACAAGCTATACATAATGGGAGAAGAAACAAATATACTTTTGTGGCCAAGGGTATGAGATAGAGATTGATGCCTTTGGGGGAACCTTTTAAAGGAGAAATTTGTACTAGTGCTAGAATTTGCAAGATTTATGGAAGGAAATTCTTGGAAGGAATGAGACATGAGAATGTTTATTTTTCTATTATTCCAAGGAAGGTTGTAGATGTAGATCTGAGTGGTGAATACCCTAAGGAGATTAAGAACATGTTGGATGAGTATGTAGATGTGATTTCAGATAATGTACTTGATGGTTTGCCACCGGTTAGGAGTATTAGTCATTCTATGGATCTAATTCCTAGAGTTAGTTTTCCTAATAAAGAAGCTCACCGATTGACACCAACAAAGAATGAAGAGTTGAATAGACAAGTATATGAGTTGTTGCAGAAAGGATTAATAAGAGAAAGTTTGAGTCCTTGTGCAGTACCTACAATATTGGCACCTAAGAAGGATGGACAATGGAGGATGTGTACAGATTCTAGAGCAATAAACAAGATCACTATCAAGTACCGGTTTCCTTTACCTAGGATGGATGACATAATGGATTTCTTGAGTGGAGCTAAGTATTTCAAAAATATTCATTTGAAGAGTGGTTATCATCATATCAAAATAAGAGAAGGTGATGAAAGAAAGACTACTTTTAAGACTAAGGAAGGTTTGTATGAGTGGCTAGTAATGCCTTTTGGTTTTTCTAATGCACCAATTACTTTCATGAGGTTGATGAATGCAATGTTGAAGGAATTTTTGGGTAAAATTGTCAGTTTATTTGGATGGAATTCTGATCTTCAGTATGACAAAAGAGGAACACATGTTGCATGTAAGACAAGTATTACAGAGGTTAAGAGAGGAGGAGTTGTTGATAAATTTGAAGAAGTGTACTTTTATGAAGAATGAGCTTGTAGACCTTGGATTTGTAATTTATGCTAAAGGATTGAAGATGAATCCTGAGAAGGTTAGAACAATTGTTGAATGGCCTGAACCTGAAAGTGTTAGTGAGGTAATATCATTTCATGGCTTGGCATGTTTTTATAGGAAGTTCATTAGGAATTTTGGTTATGTTTGCAATGCTATGACTAAGACAATGAGGGGATATAATAAGGAATTCAAATGGACACATGAATCACAAAGAATCTTTGATTTGTTGAAGCAAAAGGTAACTGAACAACCTGTGTTAGCACTACCAGATTTTAGTAAGGTATTTCAAGTAGACTATGATGCTAGTGGAAGTGCAATTGGAGCAGTACTGAGTCAATAAGGTAGAACGGTTGCTTACTTTAGTGAAAATTTGAATGATGCAAGGAGAAAGTATTATGCTATTGTTCCAGCTTTGAAGAATTGGAGACATTAATTATTTCCTAAGGAGTTTGTGTTGTATACTGATCATCATGCTTTACGATATTTGCATAGTCAGAGTAAATTGAATCCGAGACATATGAGATGGGTTGAATTCTTATAGAGTTACTCATTTTTGTTGAAGCATGCGAGTGGTAAGTCTAATAAAGTTTCTGATGCATTGAGTAGAAGAAGGAATCTTATGACAGAGATGAAGGTGACAGTGCTTGGATTTGATGAATTGAAGACTTTGTATAAGGATGATCTAGATTTAGCTGAATCTTGGAAAGCTTGTAAAGAACCTTTGGTTATCGATAGGAGTTCTTTGTTGGATTATTTCATTCAGGATGGATTTTTGTTTAAAGGGGTTTAGTTGTGTATACCAAGAGGATCTATGAGGGAAATTTTGATTAAGAGGAAGCATTGTGGAGGATTAGATGGACACTTTAGGATTGATGAGATAGTGACATTTATCAAGGAGAAATATTATTGGCCACATATTCATAAGGATGTTAGGAATTTCATTTAGAAGTGTAGGATTTGTCAAGTTGTTAAAGGGATAGTCAAAATATTGGATTGTATACACCATTACCTGTATCACAGAAGCCTTGGGAGGAGATTAGCATGGATTTTGGGCTTGGTTTTCCAAAGACTCAAAGAGGTAATGATTTAGTATTTTTGGTGGTTGACATGTAATCAAAGATGGCTCATTTCATTCCTTGTAAGAAGACATCAAATGCATTACATATAGTTGGTTTGTTTTTCAAGGACATTCTCAGATTGCATGGGTTACCCAAGAGCATTGTTTTAGATAGGGATACTAAGTTTCTTGGATATTTTTGGAGGACACTTTGGAGGAAGCTTCACATAGAATTGAATTTTATTTCTACATTTCACCCACAGACTGAAGTTGTTAATAGGATTTTGGGTAATCTACTGAGATACTTGGTTGGTGAGAAGGTAGGTAATTGGGATTTGGTTTTGGCACAAGAAGAATTTTTTATAATAATTCAGTGAATAAGACTATTGGGAGAACAACTTTTGAGATCGTTTATGTTTTACATCCTAAAGGAGTAACAAAATTGATATATATCAATGTCAAAGAAAAGAGGAGTGCTGAAGAAGAACAATTTACAGATCATATGAAGGATTTGCATGATAGAGTTAAGAAACATTTGGATGGCATGAATGATAAGTATAAGGAGAAAGATGATAGAAAGAGGAAACATAAGGATTTTTAATTTGGTGATGACGTGATGGTTTTCTAGAGAAAAGGTAGATTTCCAGTTGATACCTATAGTAACTTGAAGAGGAAGAAGTTTGGACCTTGTATGATTCTGAGAAAGTTTGATTCAGGGAATGCTTATAAAGTTGATTTACCATAGGACATGGACATATCAAGCATATTCAACATAGAACACTTGTATAAAAATCATGGATCAGATAGAAGTGAGGGAGATGGATTAGAGAGTGAATTACAATATCCTAAGAAGAAGAAGGAATAGGTTGAACCGATCTTGGATACTAGAATTGGCTGAAACACTAGAGGAAAGAAATATGAGGAATATCTTGTTAAGTGGAACAACATACTAGTTGAGGATTCTTCATGGATTTCTCAGGTGGAGTTAAACCGATTGGTTTTTCCTCCATCTTAGAAAAGTGAGAGGCTCACTTTTCAAATAACCTCGGTGTCTGATGTATGAGAATCTTGGGTTCATTGCAATCTTGCATAAACTAAAAAAACATTTGAGTTATCTGTTCCTGGTCTCTGATTGTTGTGCTCCTTATTGGGTAGTTGCGGTCATAGATTCATGTTCTAAAGATCATTAGGAATCTTTTCCTATGATCACAGCTCATTTGGAGTATCGTGCCTAAAGTTATGTTGGATTCTTTGGATGTGTTTAGAATGTGTTCTTCATGTTCTTGCACCGGTCAATGTTTGGATCCTTGGTTGGATTTCCTTGATCGACAGGGATGATGACTCATTTTCCTATGTAGCTACATGCTTGGTCAACTTGTTTGTATGATCACTCCTTGTGATTTATTCATTGGTTAAAGATCTTTGATTGGAGGTCGACTAGAGTTAGTTGGTAACACATTTTGTTCTCTTGGGAAATGTAATCTTGAGGCTGACTTGTTAGGTTGCGGTTGTGTATTTAGGTTGGATCTTGGCTCTTTTTTTTTTTTGGGGGGGGGGGNGGGGAAGCTAGAGATTGAAGAAAATAAGATATGGTTTTGAAGAAGGTTTTTAATAATCATAGCTCAGGAAGAATAAGTTAGTTTTCTTTGTAATAAGTCACTGGTATTTCAGCTGGGCATGTTGACTGCTATTGCAGAGCTTTGTAATTGTTTTACATGTTAATACAAATGCATGCATGTTGCTCCATACTCTAGATCTGCATATTTTCTTCTTGAAATATTTGAGTTTCTACTGTGTAACTCTTGTTGCAAGGTTTGATAGCTCATTTTCTTGTACCCTCCTACCTTGATTGTGTCACATGCTCGCATCCAAGTTATCCTAGAAACTTAGAGACCATCTCTATTATAATCCTTTGTTACTTCTATGTAACCAGTCTTCACCAAAACAACTATAACTCACGCAAACAACAATATAAAATCCAACAACCTTAGATATAAGGTGTAAATACTTCCCTCTACATAACTCTATACTCGCATATGGTGAAACACTGTACACTATCCATACACAACTATCCATCTTGCATGTACTTGTGATAACCAGTCTTTCTGAAACTTCTAAAGCATCCAACTGAAACATATGTTGACATCAATGAAAAAACATGAATGTCAACACCTCAGACAAAAACAATTCCAACATGTCCTCAAGAACCTATCATCCCTCATAATCCCTTTCATGATAATAAGTCCACTCAAGCTCAAATTGCTCCTATCAAATCTGCTAAGGAGCCCATTCATATAAAAGCACACATACTTGAGAAACTTCCAAGAACATATCCATATGAACCCTCCATAGCATTCCTATCCTTACATGATTCCCAAAACCTTTGGAAGCAACTTGGATGTCAAATATAGAAATCATAAATCCTAGAATCCACATATGTATAAAGATCAACATGCCCAATCTAATAGACACGTGAATACAAAAGATGAGATATTAAAGAGACCACAAAGGTCCACCAAAAAAAATAAAAATCAAGGACAATGTGGGTTCCTAAATCCCTCATTGAAGAAATGCATTCTAAATCATCACAAAGGAAATAAAAACCAAAGAGTATGTGGATTGTCAACTTTCTTTTGCAAGACTTGCACACAAAAGAAAAATCAGAGTTGCTATTCAAGCTTCCAAAGTCTTTCATTCCACCTCCTTCCAAACATCTTCCATTTTCCATGTCTATTTTGGGTCCCTATTTCCCAAAATCAATTACCTTGAATACTTTTTCATCTTCTCCATCCATTTTGGGTACTTGTGTACGAAGATCCGCATAATTTCCTACATCAAAACCTCAAGTTGATCAATCCATTTTTCCTCCATCATTCCACCACCCTTCAAGATGTTTATCGATTTTGATCTTTCCAATGCTTCCACCTACCCCTACAAAATCCTTTCAATATCACATCCATTATCCAACACCTATTTTCCATCCTCTCATCTCCCTTATCCAATCCGTAGAAAACATTGTTAGCCACCATCTACCTTTTATCCTCCATATCATCCCCTTACCATCACCCTATCAACATATTTGAGCACATTTTCAAGAGCCATGATCCATTATAGCATATTTTTCAGGAGCATGATCCAAAGAGCAAGAAGCTTGAGTCTTTCCATTTTCCAAAAATTCAAAAAAGAGAAATAAATTTGTCCTATCGTGAAAACCACTTCTTTTGGTGCCTTGTGAAAGTACCATGATGAAAACCTGGCAAACATGCATAATGTGTAATCCATCCTCTTGTACTCTATACTTGGAGGCAAGTTCCATCCACACTATAGTATCCATCGTATCCTTCATTATCCATCATTTCCTCCATCTACCATTTCCTATCATTTGTCCTATTTGCATCCATATTCCATCTTTCACCTTTAATCTTGACAAGGATGAACATATCCATGAGCATCATGTGTCCTAATATTCATTATCCTTTGCATTTAGCTTATCCACTTTCTTCTTCCATCGTACCTTATCATGATCTTTCTTATCCTAAATCAATCCTCACTTTTCCTAATTATCCTTGCAATAATCCCAAAATATACACTCATTACCTACATTACCCCTTATCATGATCGTGCTATACTATCTGTATCCTATCAAAATTGATCCCTTGATCTTGATCAAAACTAAAGATATACAAGGAAAAACATGTTCTCAAAAGCCTCTTGACATGTCCACTCCTTTGGACCGCATATGCCTTTCATTGCATCATGTCATTACCTTAATATACACTATTTGACACCACCTCATTATCCTACATTGTCATATCTTTTTCCTTAGCTTGGGTAATCTTAATGAGATAGTCCTGAGGGTCACATTACATACTTCATCCATCATTGCATATCCATTTATGATCCATCAGTTTACTTATCCATCCGTAATTCCCTACACCTTGCTAGAGATTGGGGGACAATAAATGTGATCTTGCTTAAGAATTAGTGATCAATTTTAAAATCTCTAAAATAAAATAAAAATCATAAAATCTCTAAAATCCTAAAAAAATCATTAAATATTTAAAAATCCAAACAAATCATAAAATCCTTAAAAATCCAAAAATCCAAAAATCTTAGCCTCATTCATGTATCTTTCAATCTATTGCCATCTCACTTGCATCAACATTCAGTACCATTGCTTGAGCATACCTATCATAGCCTTTGCATTCCTTGTACATATCGGTTGGATTTGTATCCTATCTTTATGGCTTGGACTTGTATCCACATCTTCATCCTAAGATAGTTGTATCTAACTGGGAGCAAGTTGCTAGTTATCACCTAGATTTGACTTATGTTCATCAATGATCAAATTTTCAATCACAGGCAAACACATTTTCTATCAAAAATCAAGAATTCTTATAATCTAGCAGTCAACAACCAAACAATGGTGTTTCTCAACACAACCTATCACCAATGGCCTTCTCCTTGGTTATTTCTTGTCCGGTCTTCTGAGTAACTCAAGGATATCTCTAAACTAGGTAAACAAGGATGGTGACATGAAATTTTATTTTCCTGCTGTTTGTCGATATCAATTTTCGCTTTTCATGCCTTCTGAGTGACTCAAGGATGTCTTTGTACTAGAGGAAAAAGGACAAGGGACATGCTATTTTTTCTTTGGTTTCTTCTCGTGGGATGTTTTCCAATGAAATCTAATAGGACAGATATTTTGGGGTGTCTATGATAAGTGCCTCCATATATCTAATAAGTATAACAATACACAACATTGCAACATAAAAAAAGCTTGGATTATGGTACACCACACATACCTCAACTCCAAACATATGCACCGTAGATGGAGGTTGGGATGCATTCCTTGTCTTTTAAATCATTGATTGCTGATGGTCATATCTCCTAAGGAATTACAGGATTTCACTGAACTAGAAAACCAAAGGAATATGACATTTTATTTGTTTGATGTTTGCGAGTTAATTCATAATAGTGTGCAAATTCATCTTAGGACATGATCATCAAAGTATCATCGAGGACATTTGCATATGGAAATGATTAATTCTTGTTTGTTAATCTATGAAAGTAGTATTCATATCATCATGGTTTAATCATACTAGTGGTGGTTGTACTTGTTGGTGATCCACAAAAGATCAATGATGAAATATAGCATAACAAAATATCAAAAGATTGAAAGAATGAAAACTCATGAAAATTGCATAGCATTTTGCATTCATGCAGTATGATCAAACAACATCAACCACATCAAAAAAATTGAAAACAAGAAATGTTGACACCATCATCTCAATCTATTTCCTATATAATCGAGTATCATCATCAATACATCACAAAGATATCAACATCATGGACAACTACATTGCATATTAATTTTGAGAGATCATTGATGATCAAAATCTTTAGACATCATTATCGGGAGCTAAATCAAAATCAATTTATCAATCATCAAATCCATCAATCTTTTATCTTCCTCATCAAAATCACCAATCTTCATCATCAATAAAAATTATCAATCCAGTCTTCAAACATAATTTCTAATCAAAATCTTCACAAAATCCAACTCATCCAAATCAAAATTCACTCAAATTGTCCAACATCATTCAAATCATTCCTCAATATTAAAAAATCATTCAATCATCCATATATCATCATCACATTTCGATTTCACTTTCGAGGGGGCATTATCAACACATTCTTACATCTGGGACATATTTCACAATCGAAACATCATCATTGTAATTGGATCAAATAAAAACCAGAATATTATATCAAATCATCAAAAGAAATCAAACCATTGAATTATTAATCAAATGATTGTGATCATCATTCTGCTTTAGCAATCAAATCAATTAAAATAATCAAATCTTATTCATCGATCAAATCAATCAAATGATTAATTATCAAATTGAATCTTGTTATCATTCAAATCAAAGATCATAGCAAATCAAACTAAACCACATCAGAGGGGCACATCAACTTCATCAAGATCCATATCAAGTTGATTGTCTCAAATCGTAATATCAGTGAGAGAGTGATTTCATCAGGATTCATATCAAATTACTTATTCTCATTAATGTCAATTTCATCAAGAACCATATCAAATTGATAGTATGATCGTCATAAAATCAACAGGGGCATATCAATTTCATCAAAAATCATATCAAATTGATAGTGTCCTCATAAAAAAATTATCATCATCAAATAATCAACTTCATCGGGATCTATATCAAGTTGGTTATCTAAATCAGAATTTTTGAAGCGAGTAATTTCATCAGAACCCATATCAAAATTATTTGTTATCATCATCATCAATATCTTCGATATATTTATGTGACTGTAATAAATTTCGTTAGGATCCATACCAAATTGGTTACTCGTTGTACATCAACATCTTTAGTTTCATTCATGTAGGTAATCAGTTTCATCAGATCCATATCAAACTGGTTACTCTGGCCTTGATCCGCAATCTCTTATTAAACATCACATCAAATGCAGACACAAATCGAACGTCATCAGGGTGTGAGAAATTTCATCAAAATCCATATCAAAGTATTCATTATCTCCTCAATAAAAATCATATTAACATCATACATCATATGTTGTTTGAATCAATGTGTTGTTTTCACATCGATTCAAAGAGGGGCAAATGTAATCACCCAAAATTGGTCTATCCCTAATCAATTGACCTAAATCCTAATTAGGTGATCAAAACCCTAATCAAGGAAATTAAATCAAGTCAAATCCTAAGCATAATTGTATAAATGAATTAGATCAATTTAATTACATGGTTCATCAATCATCAAGCATCAATGATCATTAATCAAAGATCATTCATTAATTAATTATCCTAGCCTATTTAATTAAATCAAAAAATAAAAATCACATGGCTAGAGATATTAATTAAGTGAATTAATTAAATTTCCTAATATCCACTCAACTCACAAAAGGACAAATGACTTGGCATCAACCAATGAGATTGAATCACATGGATCACTCAAGGTTTACATCTCAACCATCCATTAAGGATTCATCTTAGCCATCCAATTCAAATTCAAATCACTTTCCCTCCAAGGAAAATCTATATAATTAACTCACATCAAGGCATTTTCAGAACATCTAGATCATTTGCAAGTAGGTCATGCTAGTTTGAATTCTTATTCAATTGTGCATTTTGAGAGCTCATTCTTAGGAGAATTGCATTAATTAACATCATTTTAGCTTGAATTCACATCATATTAGAGCATGTAGCAGCATAATTCAATCAATTTAGCTTGAATCTTAGTTCTATTTCATCAAATTAGGATCAATTGCATTATTCATTCTCATCAAAATCCTCAAAATTGCATTCATTTTAGATGCATTTCCATGAATCTTCCATTTCACGAGAGTCAATTCACTGATCTAACATGCTAAATTCTGAGACCATTCATAATTAGATCAAAATAATCATGTCTAGGAAGCAATAGGTCACTTTAAATTTGGTTTATGCTTGATTTTGATTAATTTATATGTGCTAACCAATTTAGCTAATGATATATTGAAGTGTTTTGTGTTGCAATACATGTACACAATTTTAACACACACATCACAAACTTGGAAAAGCGGGTGTAGATATTAGTGACAACATGTTCCTCGGTATAGAGCTTAACCTCTTGGGGTAGATCCAATGGTACAAAAATTGAATATCCCTATGTTTGATTGATCTGACTACAATACTAAGAAAAAATAGATGAGGAGTTATATAATTTTTATGTGTTTCAACACTTAGAAAGCAATGGAGAATAAGTATGTTGCACCGAGAAATATGAGTGGACCTTCTACTCTTGATGAGGTTTTAGTCTATGAAGAAAATGAAAAGGAAAGGTATGTTATTTTTAGTGCTTTATAAAAAAATGAGCTTGCAAAAGTTATTTTATTGAAAATTGCTTATGAAGTTTGGGAAAAGACGAAAGATATTTATGAAGGAAATGATAGAGTTAAGTTATTAAATAAGTTGGATGCTAAGCATAGGTATGAAGACTTGGAGATGGATGAAAATGAAGATAGAAAAATTTATTTTCATAAGATTGAAAATGTAGTAAATGAGGTAAAAAATAAAGGAGGTACCTTGACAGACGAAGACATTATGGAGAAGATTTTGAGGACTTTACCAAAGAGTTACAATGATAAGATCTCTACTATTGAAGAAGTGTATGATCTAAATAATTTTACCCGAGAGAAGCTCTTTGTAGCATTGACTACATTTGAGATGAGGAATTTCAAAAACGATAAGGAGAAATCTAATAGAACTTTAAATCCATGAAGACAGGAGATGATCCAAATGATGAAAGTTCAGATGAGTTGGAAGGAAACTTTACCAGAAAAATCAAGAAAGCTACTGGAAAATATAAAGGTATGTTACCCCTTAAATTCTTTAGAAATGGAAATATTGGTCATATTGCTACTAGGTGTCTGGAAAAGGGAACAAAACAAAAGTTTAAGAGATTTAACAAGAAAGCTTATTAGTAAATGAAAATGCTACTATATCAGATGATGAATCAAGAGATGAGGACTATTTTTTCTTAACAGAGGAAGATTAACCTAGATTGGATATCCCTAACATTTGTCTAAGATCTTATGAACTTACTTCCTTATATGTTATAATGAATGAAGATGAATGGCTAATTGATAGTGGATGTTCACATCACATGACTGGTATCAAGAGTAAGTTTGTGAAACTTGAAAAATATGATGGTGGAACCATTAGTTTTGGAGATAATCAAAAGACATATTGTTGGAAATTGTTCTATTACTCTTTTGGGAAGCATAACACTCAAAATTTTTATTATGTGAAGGGTTTATATCATAATATTTTGAGTGTTGGATAAATGTGTGGAAATGGTTGTAATGTTGTGTTTCAGGATAACAGTTGTTAGATCTAGAAGTTTGGAACTGTTATTGTTGTTGTAATACCCACCCATAGTTTGCTTTCAATTTTTTTTAGTGCCGTACTCTTTTAGGCTATTGTTTTCATTTGTTCATGCAAATTCTTTTGGGCTTTAGTGTTGTGAGAATTTACCTTCTCAGTTAGTTGATTACGTATAGATTTGTGACTCTATATCATGTGTTAGAAGATAGATTTTGATGATGTTTTATGATGATTATTGCTCATACATTGCATTAGATATATGAGATCACTTACCCCATACTTTCATGTGTATGGTTAGTCTATATGTTTATGTTCATATGGCGTGTTTGGTGTGGCAGAGGATGAAGACATAGTTACTTGCATTGCGAGATCCACATGTTCGACCGATCCCTGTCATTGTTTTCTATGTTATATATTGGATGTACATGAGTTTTCTTGTTATGACAGGTTTGTAGGTATAGGGCATCATCTTCCCTGAATTGGCTGGAGTGAGCATGCGCAGATTAAGGCTCAAATGGTAGAGGGGAGTTAACAATCAGACCCAAAACCCTAACCTAAACCTACTTTGTCCTATGATAGGACAAGAATCAATTTGTCTACCCTACCTGAATTCGTTCAAGGGATGTGAATTCGTGGTTACCTCCTAGTCGATGTGGTTGTGTTGCATTTTGGTTGTCGTCTGTATGAGTGTTGTTATTTGATTTTTAGGATTAAATAATTGTCGGAAATTAATTATATTCATGCTTGTTGAGATTAATTGAATATTTAAATGTAGAGTATTTAATTAATATGATTAATTAAATCCCTATGTTTGAATTAAGAAATTAGTTTAAAATTGAATTCTAAAATATTAAATTTAAATTGAATATTTAATTCAATTTTGAGTTGATAAAAGCTCTTTTTGATTTGTGACAATATTTAGTATATTCTTGCTATTAAATAAATCAATAATTATGATTTATATAAAAGTTTTTTTTTTGAAAATACAAAATGAGAAATTACACAATTAAAGGAAGTTTTATTTATTTAATTATGTTTTTTCTCTCAAAAAAGGAAAAGAAAAAAAATGGAAAGATGAGTTAACTTTCTAATTTTTGAGGATTAGGGGTTTCTTTTCTTTTTATCAGGTATCTATTCTTGTCATTAAGGCTACACACAAAAGTTTTGTTGAAGGATTGAAGTTCTGGATTTTTTTGGGTATCTTGTGGTGAAAGTGATTGCTTTGGAGGCTTGGGAGAAATTTATGGAAGTCATCGTTTGCAGGCTATTGTTGCTCTAGTTCGGTTGCAAAATTCGAGCTTGGAGGATATTGAGAATCTTCGTTTCAAGGCTTCTTTGTTGCGAACAGTCAGTAATTTTGAGGTAGGGTTTGAAACCCTTCTTACAAATTTCTAAGTTCAGGAAAAGATTGTTCTCTCTGTGTCTGTTTAAATTTGTAGGTATTCAATTTTATAGAGTAAAATTAGGTTATGTTTTGAATCCCATGATGGAAAGTATTTCTATATAATCTGTTGAAAATAGTTGGTTAATCTAGGTTACGATTGTGTAAATCAAACCCTAGGAAAATCCTTTACAGTAGGTGTCTATTTGTTTATTGGAGGTTTTGGAAAATTTTAGTTTCAATTAAGTTTGAAAAACCTATGTATTTCAAAATGGAGAAATTCACATTTTCAAGGAAAATTATTCTTTAAATCTGACTATAGGAAAATAAAAAAATACATTGGAATATGCCTTCCTATTGGTTTCAATTATTTTTCTCATCATTCTTATCTAGAACAAAAAAAATTAGTTAAAAAGAATATATGTGCTTTCTCGTTTTACCAAAAAAAATACAGTACAAAAAAACCAGTAAAAAAAAAATGTGTTTTTAAAAATTAGAGATTTTAAAATTAAAAAAATTATATATATATAAAATTTTGCATGGGGCGGCGGGAGCCACCCGCCAACCCCACGCGCTACCCAAGGCAATGCGAGCTGCCTACGACAGCAAGACCACCGTGCAGGGTAGACAAGGGGTGGGGCCCACGACCCCCCCGTAATACTTTTTTTTAAAGGTTTTTTTTTTAAATATGTTTTGTTTTAATTAGATTTTATTTAATAACGTTTTCTTTTAATGAAAAAATGTTTAAAATTTATATAATATTTTTTTTTCTATTTAATAATGTTCTTGTTAAAAATAACTGTAGTACTGTATTTTTTTATGTTTCCAGATTTATATTCATTTATTTTCAGAATTAATAATGGTTAATTTAATTGTTTAAAGCATTATTTAACCTAAGTAATTAAGGAATCTATTTTATTCAATGAACATTTAATAATGTAGTTCTACTACTAGTATTATTAGACTGTTAAAGTGGGAAATATAATGGTTTTGTGATGTATTTTGAAGTATGGAATATGTTTCTGAGCATTAATCCTTGATGTATAGTTAGTAAGTGAATTTTGATTCTGGATATAACTTAGTGGATTAATTCTAGTAGTTATTGTTAAGTTAGCTTTGGAATTTCTTATGTTAGTTATATTTCAACTATGTGTTAGGATACATTATGAACTCTTTGTTTGATGTGAGTGTTATTGTGTTTGATTATGAACTTGTTTGCACATGAATGTTGGTTCGGGAATTAGTTAGGAAGTTAGAGAGGCTTTGGGATGTGTATTTAGCGCCATGTCCTGATTATGGTTCTGATTTGATGTATGCACCTAAACTTGAACCTTGTTATTTTGATGGTTGTGATTACTCTGAGTTTATGTTATGTTTGATCGTTCTTGATGTTTGAGAGGAACTGGATTTTGGGTTTGTCTTTATATATACCCTTTCAGGATCAATGTGTGATCAGTGAACCTAGGGTAGGTTATCTAGTTGTGTAGTAGCAGGTGACTTGCAATAAGTGTCGGGGCCCACAAGTGGTAGCCAAGATCACTTATTATAAGTTTTTTTAATCAAGTGATACCATAATACATATTGGGGGGTTTAAAATGAATTAATAAGATAAGGTACTTAACCCATGCTTGAGTGCTTGTATAAGCTAAGATGGAGGATGAGATGATGATTTCCTCCTTGCGAGGTGTGTGTCTAGCATAGTTAATGGCTTTGTCTGTTTGAGGAGTCATTTATACCGTATATGGTCACTTAAGTGCCGGGGTCCAGAGAGACTAACAGGTGGAGACTTAAGGGTTAGACGTATATGATGACACCTTCCTATACACAGTCTAGGTTTCCTATGTGTGTCAGTTGCCTCTGGATTAGTGAGTATACCATGAAACATGATTTCTACACCTTGAGTTAGTAATCTTTCAGGATCCCCTCGCTTAGATGAAATTGGTTTCTTGTTATGTTATCCGAGTGGGGTCTGCTGTTATCTCCTTAATACGCTGGGGTGAACTTTTATAGTTCCACATGGACAAGTGGTAGTGATTCTTTACCATATTGGGATTCAGTGTTCATGTGCCAATGCTGGATGTTCCTTGTTCAGTTATACTTATCTTGCTCTTTTTGGAGGTTTTGATCTTATCATTTCCATATTGTATATTTATTTATCGTATCACATAGGATACTTGATATGGATAATTGTAATCTTAATGCATTAAGTTTATCACATACCCTATGACATGTGCAGGGGATGTAGGTTTGATGTATACCTTATGGTATCAGTTGTAATCTTGTAATTATTTCATTGATGTTTTATATGTAATCTATTCATTAATGAGAATATTTTGTTTATGGATATCTTGTTGAGTTTTGGTCTTACATAATTCTACGTCATGGAACCCTTGAGTTTTTTAATCTATGTTTGTGTTTGTTCATGTGAGTAAATGGTAATTGCTTCCACATTTTTGTATGTTCTTGTTTGTAACCTTTAAAAAAAATTATTCTGCAAACATAGTATTATATTTAGGTTAATTCCTCTTGGGCTCCTTGATGGAGCGTTACATTTGGTATCAGATCCCAAGTTTCTACACTATGAACTCTAGGTAATGTACGCTCATTAGGTGTCATAGTTTAAACTTGAAACCAAACTTTTCAGATTATTGCTTTGTGAATCATTCTTATCTGTTGTCTTTATTTTGAGTTATGTTTTGAATTGTTGTATGGTTCTCTAGTTGAATCATTCTTGCTGAGACTAGAGCTGCTAGGGGCTGAGGTAGAGGCTGAGTTGGTGGTCATGGAAGGGGTAGGAATAATATCCCTTCTATGAGTGTCAAAGGGGAGAAGAGGGATGAACATTAGGCTGAATCTGAAGAGCTAGGCACCAGGAAGTTGTTGCAGGTGATTCTGAATCATCTAGATCCTAATCAGGGCAGAGTAGAGTAGGATGTTTCTAATCACTCTCAGACAGAGGAGAGGGTGAGGGAGAGATCCAAGATTCCTCCGAGGAGAAATTTTGTAGCCGATCTTGATATTGTTGCGGTGAACCATATGAGAGATCTTATGAGATCACAACCTACTCCCTTTGATGGGAAAGGATCAGAATCAGAGGCAGAGACTTGGCTTATTTCCTTAGAGAGATGTTTTTCTATGCACCCCTTTAGTTGTAATGGTAAGTCTAGATATGCGATTATGCAAATCTCTCATTTTGTAGCAGTTTGGTGGAAGATCGAGGAGGAGAAGTTGGGGCTCCACATGGATGCTGTCACTTGGGAGTTGCTCCTTAAGAAATTTTGAGAGCACTTCCTATCAGATCAGTGGAGGAAACAATGAGCAGATGAATTCCATAACCTACGATAGTTGACTATGTCAGAAGAGGAGTATGAGTGTCATTTCTTTGAGCTCAAGCAATATGCCAGGTTTGGGTGGGATTCAACTCTCATGATTCAACATTTCATTAGGGGGCTTAGTGCTCGCATCATCAGGGGAGTTAAGCTCTTTGAGCCTACTACCCTCAAATCCATGGTCATCAAAGCTACTCTTGTGGAGGCGAACCTATCTCTGGGTCACAGTGGTCAGTTGGGTGCTTAGATAGGAGGTGCATTTGTTTCAGGGGTTAGAGGTAATCAGTCTTAGGGGATTGGGAACTTCAAGAAACTCCCTAGCTTCTTTGGGAGAAATAAGAGCTAGCAGTATAAGGGGTCAGATCCACCTAGTCAGGGCGGTGGTTGTCGCTCTAGGAACCCCTGCAATGACCAGCTCTTCAGGCGCAATCAGTCTAGTCAGCCTGCACAAAGTGCACAATAGAGTGTTAAAAGAGGGATCTATCAATAGTCTAGTGCACCTTCCACTGGTAGAGGCTATGGAAGAGGTACTGATTACTTCTCATGTGGTCAATTTGGTCACATTGCGGCCAACTGTAGTTAGTGTGCATCTCAATTTTCAGGACAGAGACTACCTGTGGTGCAGGACACCTCTTGCAATTCCTATTTTTAATGCTTAAGTTATTTGTAATAAGTATAATCCCTTGGATCACCCTAGTGTGTGCATGTGTGGGTCTATTTTGTAAGGTGAAGGGCCCTAAGGTAAAATATAAACCTTATGGGTGCCTGAAACCATGTTAGACCATGTTAGTCTCTTTTGGTTATTTTAGTCTTTAGAAAGAATTTTATGTTTTGAAACCTTAGGTAGGTTCTTGGTAGGTTTTAGACCTCTCACACACCCTTGGAGGTTGGTAGGGTTAGCACTTTTCTCAAAATAGCAACTTTGACAAATGTTGCTAAAAAGTTGTCTTTTTGCAAAATGTTGCATGAGCAACTTTTGCAAAATGTTGCTCGAGGAATGACAAATCAAATGGAAATGGCCACACCAACTTCTTGGAGCATCTGTAACACAAAGATGGTGGTATTTGATGTTCTTATGCCTTCTAGGAAGGTTAGATGTTACCATGTACGAAGTTTGATGTTCAGAGAAGGAAATATAAGAGTTTTCTAAGTTATTTGGAGTGTGTATGGCCTGGTATGGATTCATTTTGTGGATCTAGTTCCATAAATGTGTGATGATTTGAGTTATTTCAACATTCCAGTTGGTTTCATTTGTTTTTGTAAAGTTTCATAGGAGTTAGAGATTTTTGTTTACTCACTGTCTGAGAATTCCTAGTTTACTGGGTCTGCTCCAAAGATGTGATCCTAACTTGGGATTTATCCAGTGGATCTACTCGGCCACTTGGGAAATACAAGTTAGGATCATGATTTTTAAGATTCCTAAAGCTCAGAAGCTCAATGTTGGTTCTATGATTTTTGAGACAAAGCCCTAGGCTAATTATCTCTATGTAATTAGCCTGGTTCTTAGGCACATTCACATGAATGTGAACTATATGGTTGGAAGGATTGAATTAATGGTGGATCTAGACCATTTTGGGGGTAAAGAAAACTATCTAATTCCTTATGTTCATTATGTGAACCCACCTTAGACCACTTGCTTAGTAATCCAAGCCTAACCTAGCTAATTAGGCCTATGAGCTTTGCAAGAGTTCAATGGTGCATGAGTAGAGTAAAGTGCTAAGGCTTTGGGGGATTTCAAAAATCCATAAAGGGTATCTAGAAACCTATTCAGATCAGTTAGATCCTTCATTGATATAAATTTGCACCCGAAAAACCCTCTAGATAGGGCTACAAGAGAATCTAGACCAGTTAATGTTTGACTAACCTTGGGTCTATAGAACTGAATCCATTGGTGGATTCTCGACCCTTGGGGTCTAAGTGAAGTCTACCATCCCTTAAATTGGTTTATCAAATCCTCTGGTGAAGAGTTCCACTCTTGGGCTTAGTTTAGGGAAAGTGTCCCTAAAGGGTAAATTTGCAGAGATTTGTGTCTTGATTTGGGAAGCCAAGTGGTGATACAAAGAGTGAGTTGGCCTCTTGGATAAGTTTCTATACACCCTAATAAGGTAAGTGTGGGATTGGGGTACTTGAATAAGTAGTTTGAGACAACTATAGGAAGTTGGAGCCTACTAAAGTCTTCTTGCAGTGCACTCTGCATCAGGTGGTATCAGAGCCTATTAAGACCGTGGAAGAAGTAAAGAATGGGTGACAAAACAAAAGACTCTCAAGGAGAGGAAGTTCCTATTAGAATCACTAATGTGGAATTGGCTAAAATTGTCAGTGAAAAAGTATCCAAGAACAAGAAGATGGAGGAAGAGATAAATAAGTTGAAGGACCTCCAAACAGAGAGGGAGGAGGGAGAAGATTCTAAAGAAGAAGAAGACACCAAGCAAGATGAAACAAAGAAAATACCTGCAGAGAAAGCTAAATTTCTTGAAGCTCTTGAGAGAGTTGGAAGGAGAGATCATAAATCAGACATCCCCATATTTTGTGGGAAAGTGGACCTTGAAGAGTGTATGGATTGGATAGAAGCTTTGGATAATTACTTTGAGGGTGACAATGTCTTTGAAAATCAGAGGGTCAAGGTGGAAAAATCCAAAATGAAAGGCCCTGCATTAAGTTGGTGGAATTTTCTACAAAATGATAGGATTGAGGAAGAGAAGAATCCTATCTCAACATGGAAAATGATGTTGGTAGAAATCAAGAAACATTTTGTACTAGAGGACTATGAGATAACCCTCCATAAAAAGTTGCAAAATATAAGGCAAAAAGACCTTGATGTGAGTGGGTACACTTAAGAATTTCATAGATTGATCTTGAAGGCCAAAGTCCCAAAGAGTGAGAACCACAAGCTTGCAAGGTACCTAAATGGACTAAAGTATAGCATTCAAGATGAAATGAGTTTATTCAACCCTGAATCAGTACATAAGTGCTTTGAAATGGCACTGAAAATTAAAGAAAAATAGAAGAGGAGAGGAGAACAAAATAGTAGAGGTAGAGGGAGTAATCTTAGAGGCAGGGGTAGGTTCAATGGCAGAGGTTCATTTCAAAGAAGTCAAGCAGAGTTTAATAACCAAGATTCAGAAGGAGAACACAATAAAAAAGGCAACTTCAGAGGCAGGAGGTCAAACAATAAAGGGAGATTTGGTGGAAGAGGACCTAGTGTCTTCAGTGGGAAGTGTTTTACTTGCAATCAAATTGGAAACCAGTCCTTTAGATGCCCTGAGAAGAATGGCACCAATAGACAAGGAGGGGATAGAAGAGTACAACTCACCCAAGAAGATGACAGTCAAAGTGTATCCTCCTATCACCCTGCAACTTCAAGGCCTGCAAATCTAGAACAAGGAGAATGCCTCATGATGCAAAGGAAACTCCTAAGAGTACCTGCTATTGCAGAACCACCTTAGAGGAAGTCATTATTTAGAACAATTTGCAAGGTGAATAAAAAGCTATGAAAAGTTATAGTGGACTCTGGATCCACTGATAATATTGCATCTAGGGAATTAGTTACTAAGTTAAAGTTGCATTTAATCCCTCACCCTTTCCCTTACACATATTCTTGGTTGACAAAAGACAAACAAACCACCATCAATGAACAAGTTTGGGTAGATTTCAAGATAGGGGAGTATATAGATAGAGTTCTATGTGATATCACAGAGATGGATGCATGTCATTTGTTACTAGGTAGACCTTGGAAATTTGATTTAGATGCCAAGCATGATGGAAAGTCTAATGTATATACTATAGTTAAGGATGGTGTTGAGTATGTGATGAATCTACTCCCTTACAGTGAGAAAGAAAAACATGTTAGTAGTAGTTTCTTGCATGTAGGAGAGAAAGAATTCATGAAGGTGCTAAAAGAAAAGGATACAGCCTATTATGCATTAGTAGTAAGGCCTAAAAAGACACCAGTGAAAGAACCAAAGGTCAAGGCCCCCACTAGGGATGTAGGCCCCAAAGAGGGCAAAGCACTATTAGACCGGTATAAGGGTATCATAGCTGAAAGTACACTAGAGTCTTTGCCACCTGAAAGAGAAGTGAGTCACTGTATAGACTTCATACCAAGGGCCACTCTTCCAAACAAAGCATCATACAAGATGACCCCTAAACAGAATCAAGAGATATCAAGGAAGATTGAAGAATTATTGTCAAAAGGTCTCATTACGAAAAGTGTGAGTCCTTGTGTAGTCCCTGCAGTCCTAGTAGCCTAGAAAGAAGGCACATGGAGACTATGTACGAATTGTAGGGAAACCAATAAGATAACCATCAGATATAGGTTTCCTATGCCTAAAATTGAGGATTTGATGGACTGTTTCGGGGGTGCAAGCTATTACTCCAAGATAGATCTCAAGAGTGGTTACCATCAGATAAGAATCAAAGGTGGAGATGAATGGAAGACAAAATTCAAGACCATAGAAGGAAATTATGAATGGATTGTGATGCATTTTGGTCTCTCAAATGCCTCAAGCACTTTTATGAGACTAATGAATGAAGTCTTGAAGCCTTTTCTTAATAAATTTGTTGTTGTATATCTTGATGATATTTTGATCTTTAGCAGGAGCAGAGAAGAGCACCTCAAGCATTTGGACATGGTAATGAGAAAAATCCACGAGGAACAGTTGAAGATAAACATAGAGGAGTGTGTATTTCTTCAAGAAGAACTCATGTTCTTAGGTTTTGTGATCTCCAAGAATAGTCTCAAGATGAATCTTTCCAAAGTTGAAGCCATCCTCAATTGGCCACCCCCTACTACTCCTTTAGAGGTAAAGAGTTTCCATGGTTTATGTAGCTTTTATAGGAAATTTGTCATAAATTTTAGTGGCATATGTGATACCATTATCAACACCATTAAAGGTGGAAAAAAATGCATATTTTCATGGACTAATGAAGCTAATCAATCCTTTGAGTTGTTGAGAAAAATATTGGAGAGCAACCTATCATAGTCCTACCATATTTTCACAAGGTGTTTACAGTGGAATGTGATGCAAGCAATAAAACCATTGGGGGAGTCTTGAGCCAAGAAGGGAGACCAGTTGCCTTTTTCAGTGAGAAACTCAATGAAGCTAAGAAAAAATACTCAACCTATGATCTTGAAATGTATGCAATGGTTCAGTCAATTGGGAAATGGAGGAATTATTTGTTTCCCAAGGAATTTTTAGTCTTTACTGATAATCATGCACTTAGCTTTCTGAATAGATAGGACAAACTTAATCACATACTGTAACACCCCAAAATTGGCACCTAATAACTTAATCAATTTTGGTGCATTTTCTTATCTTCGAAGTCCTATTGTTCTAGGAAAATTCTTCTCCTAATTGACTTTAATCGACTGAGTTTCAAAT